>OY720453.1:25987623-26057623 GCA_963082715.1 Harpalus rubripes | reverse complement strand
GTTTATTCAATGTTCATAAAGCCGTAATTCTAAAGTTTATTAACTATTTATTGATTAAAGGTGCATTCACAAATGAAAATTAGGTTTATGGTTTTTGTTTAGGTTTAAGTAAGTCATGCATAAATGTAAGTTTAAATTACCTGAAAATTAGTTTTGATATTTACAAACATCTATGTAAATGCTTCAAAAACAAGATTAAAATATCGGTAGAGCAGTACTCAACAAGACACCTGTGCGCCGTCATTCGCTTGGCATTATTGGTTATAACAGTCTCCATGTTCTTCTTGCATTTGTTTAAAAAGCCGAATCCTCCAAGTGGATAATAAATAAAGATGGGTGTACTCGTATATATCTATATCATTTCAGACTCGTTCTCATTGGTGAAGTTTGTGACGTCAAACTAAATCATAAACCTAAAGTTTAGACCTTGCAATGTTTAGTTTTATGATTTGGATTTAGAGACCCTAAAGTTGCATTCACAAATGAAAATTAGGTTTATGGTTTTTGTTTCGGTTTAAGTAAATCATTCATAATGCAAGTTTAATTTAACATTAATTTAGATTTGATTGTACTGACATCTATGTAAGTGCTACAAAAAAACAACATTAAGATATCGGTAGAGCAGTACTTAATAGATACCCGTTCGCAGTGAAACTGTCATTTATTTGGCATTGGGCCCTATTCTGTAACTCGGTGGTTAATTTTTAACCACTGGTTAAAATTATTATCCAATCGTTATTGATTTGACAACTAAATCCCGTTTTTACCTTCCGTCACCTTTAGGTAAGGAAGGTATTGTCTTTGGTCAAAAAATTCGATGATGAGTTTTTAATCAATAAGCACGTTTTAGGGTCCCTAGAATACGAATTTACTATTTTTACGATTATGTGCGTGTGTGTGTGTGTGTGTGTGTGTGTGTGTGTGTGTGTGTGTGTGTGTGTGTGTGTGTGTGTGTGTGTGTGTGTGTGTGTATGTGTGTGTGTGTGTGTGTGTGTGTATGTGTGTGTGTATGTGTGTGTGTGTGTGTGTGTGTGTGTGTGTGTGTGTGCGTGCGTGCGTGCGTGCGTGCGTGCGTGCGTGCGTGCGTGCGTGCGTGCGTGCGTGCGTGCGTGCGTGTGTGTGTGTGTGTGTGTGGATGTGTGTGTGTGTGTGTGGATGTGTGTGTGTGTGTGTGTAACAAAATTTTCGTCTGCGATAACTCTAATACTACAGTAACAAAAATTATAATTTTTTCGTATACTTCTTCGTTACATCCATATGAAGAGCTGATTAGATTTTGGTTACAATTGGTCAACCGGAAGTACCCTCATTTGAAGATTTCAACAGTTTTTCTTGAAAAAACTATGTTAAATATATTTTTTTCACATTTGATGTTATTATAAATATTAAAGAATATTTTATTCTCTATACGATTTGACTGCATTTTATACTTAATTTTAAATGGATATAGAGTTAAAAAATTATAAAGAAATTAAATTTCATAAAGTAGCCATAGCTATGGAAACAGCTACTATATTAAGAAAATTCTGATTGAAAGATGTCAGTGTCAAGTGAAATTGACAATAGTGTGTTTGTCTTATACTTTTAATGGATATATAGGATCTTTTGCTTTCTGTATGGAATTTGTATAAAATACCTACAATTGCTTTAAGGTACTGTACAAGAAATAATAATAATAATAATAATAAATCTTTTATTTCTGCAGATACATTACACTGTATATAGAAAACGTCAAATAATAATTTTCTGTATGAAATTTGCATAAAATACATGCAACTGCCGCAAGGTAAAGTACAAGAAATAGAATATTTAATTTAGCAAGGAACTTTCCGTATGAAATTTGTACAAAATACATAGAACTGACGTGAACTGACGGAAGGTAATGTGCTGGCCACATCAGATTTTTTGTTATATGTCAACATACTTGATTGGTTAAAAAAATTAACCAGAGGTTAAAAATTAACCACTGAGATACAGAATAGGCCCCATTATTGGTTATATTTCAGCAATTATGTTTTGCCAGTCTCCTTATTCTTCTTGCATTTAGTTTAAAGGCTGAATCCGCCATGTAATTACTAAATAAAGATGAGTGTATATTTCTATATCGTTTTAGACTCGTTCCCATTGGTCAAGTTTGTGACGTCAAACTAAATCATAAAGCTAAAGTTTGGACCTTGCAATGTTTAGCTTTATGATTTGGATTTAGAGACAATAATACATATTAAATCAATATTAATCTCAAGATTAATCTTTTCATAAAAGCTGTCGTTGCATGTTGGAACTCGACATTGAAAGAAAATAAAAACAGGTGTAGAGACAAAAAAGAAGATCATTATTATAGTTGTTGTTTTTAAAAAATATTAGTGTTACTCGTAAACTGTAAAATTTTATAAAATAGATTAAAGAGTTGGTGTTTTGCAATTAATTTTTAATTTAGTTCTTTTTCATTTCTTCTCCTATTTATGTGAGTAGTAAAAGTTATAGACAAAGTTAAGGTTTTCTATAGTCAGAACGAAATAAGAACTTTTGATAATAAAAAGAAAGTTACAAAAGGGGTCAAGGCAAGGATCGACAATTATGTCAACCAAAGCAAAATCCTTTTTAAAGCCGTTATATGTAGACTAATTTTACTCAATATTTGACATCGAACAATGTTATTGATATATTTTACATATGTCAAGTACTAGTTTACTCGTGTAAGTAGGTATTAAGAATGAAGAATAGTGTACAATGCCCACCCTGGCTACGGGCAGGCTCGTATTACACGCGCATTTTTATAATAATAGCGCTTTTATGGAGCGCACTCCCCATAAGAATATAAAGTAAAAGCGCGCTCCATAAAAGCGCTTTTATTGTAAAAGTGCGCTCGTAATACGGACCAATGTTAACAAAATTCATATGATAAATTAATTTAAAACTACGGACATGTATCTAGTAGGTAGGTACTCATTTAATAAAGTATCATGAAAATACTCATATCATACATGCATGAAAGGTGTACGAGATTGTATGAATAAATTTCATATGTACCTTACCTATGTGGAGAATGCAGTAATAAATCTATTAGATTTTTTTAACATTTTCAATTATTATAGTAATCTACTTATATCCTCTGTAATAAACCTACAGCCCTACACCTACAGCAGTGTAATTCGAAGTTCAAACCACTCTGCCCCAGCGATAAAGTTTTTTTCATAATTGTTGTTGACTGTACCAACAACTTATCCCATAGTAACTAACGTAATAAATATTCATCCACAATTAAACATATTCTAATTCTATAGATATATTAATTATCATAGCTAACATTAACATAGCTATTCTATATAAAATAAGATATTCTCTCCCTTCGCATAAATTATGATAATCTTGTATAAGTTCATGCGACCGCAATCTTAATTTCATTATACGATCTCCGCAGGACATTAGTATGCGACAGGGATTGCTGTATAAAGCCATTTAGACAGCGGGAGACTTATTGCCGTCTGCAGTCAGCTTTATAAGCTAAGGGGATGTAATTGTAATGATTTTATGGTTATTGGCGATTTGCTGTACTGATAAGATTGAATTTGCCATAAAAGCTTGTAATAATATTGTTAGGGGTGGTATTTTTAAGATGTTATATACAGACAAAGTCAATTTTTATTTACATTTTTATAAATAAATAAATATAACATCATGGCTTATTACCCATTGCTGGGTGTGCCAACCTGCTTTGTACACAGATATCGGTAATGATGAAATATTTGCAACGTACATTCGCTTACCAGGCGTTACCTCACGGGCACTCAATGCTGGCGTGGAGAGTCAATTTTCAGATTCGCGACCTAACACGGCCACGAGACCCCAAATGTACATGTTTAATATCGCTAATAAACATTGATCATGTCAAAGGGCGCTTTTGTTGGAAATGAGGTTTGGCGAGTTTAAATAAAGTTGTAACAATGTTCACTTTGTGTTTCGATTACTATATTTCCAATACCACGACAGTTACAAAATGAATGGGTGCAAAAGAAATACAATACAGGTATTTCAGTATACGAGTTTAGATAACGTCAGTGGGTGGCACTGGTATCGGGTAGTCTGGCGTGGCGGGGGATTTGAACTGTTTGGATTGCTGTTCTCAACAGATCATATTCCTTCGGGAAGAAAATTCGGTAATGTATTAAAACATTTTTAACCCTCTATCGTATTTTGTTGCTCTCAGGCAACATTGAATTCAAATGTTCAAAAATCTGTATCACGAGTTTCTAACCGTATTAGAACAATGTCGCCTGAGAGAAGTTTCTTACAAGTGGTGCCACCTGCAGAAAAAAATTTGCACTAAAAAAATAATATTTATGGCGGCAACTGTCTCGTGGTATATTGCGTCAGTTCATAACTCCATCAATTTAGGTGAGTAAAAAAGCCACATATATCGTGATTTTTGTAAAATACATTAGTTTTGAACTGTTTTACTTGGTAGTCTTGTCATATATCTGCATGGAGCTTAGCTAGCGGAGTAAATTTCGTTCAAAATTTTATGTTGCCTGAGAGCAACATTGACCTAATCTGGTACTCTTTTCAGAAGTGTAACTCCGGAAAGCATGGATAATATTCTATCAATAAATACCACGGAAAATCGTAACCTGTAGTAAATGTAATGCGCCTTTGCTTAGTTCCCGAAAGGAACTATTTCTATCACTTTCATATGGACTAAGATCTCGGCTAAGATTATTATATAGGTACCCACTTATTTCCTATTATTCTGTGAATATTACTTTTTAGAATTATTACTACCATTGTTTTTTGTTGCCAAAATGTATTCGTATTGTGGTCCGTTTATATCTATTTGTGATTTATTACTTTTTAGAATTACCATTATTTTTAGTAGCTGACATGTATTAGTATTTATTTCCGTTACATTATTTTGTTTTTTTATGTATAATAAACAAAATAAAAAATAAGTTAGAGTATCATTTTTTGTATTGACTACCCTACATAAGTTGAAGTCCTAACCGGTCAATGTTGCCCCAGAGCTACATCCAATTTTTATGACTAACGGTCAATGTTGTCTCAGAGCAACATTATCAAACTTCTTTTTGGTGCACAAATTATGTATTTTGACTTATCCATGGCCTTTATGATGACCTAAATATAACATGTTGTAAATATCAGAATTTTCCTCAACGTTTTTAGTCAGCTGAACGCTAGAGGGTAAAATTAACTTAATTTTTTTTTCAATTACTTTTTCCAGATTGTTTTTAAATGTCAGTTTAAATTTAATAGATGATTATTAACCTTTTCCAATAATTAATTTCGTTTCAAATTAAGTTAAATCACAAGTACAATGATATTTTAATTTAAGAGGGCCGAGAAAACGTAAAAGATAACTACAGTTGAACGTCCTAGCTAACTAGCGTATCAACCACCGATGAAAATGTGGCATAAATTATCAAAGATATTTTGCTTAGGACCTATCAAATCACTTTAAAGAAAGTTGCCGAGGAACCTAGATTTTGCACAAAAGCAAAGCGTCGGCACAGTTCACTACTTCGTGGTTTTTGCGGTCACGGTCAAATGGGCGAGGGCGACTGTATGTTTAGAATTACACAATTATTGTTAGCGTTAGATTAGGTTATATTAATGTTTGTTTCAACTAAATTCAACTCATTGAATGTATGCAAAAATTTTAAATTTATTTTGCCCAGTTCACCGTCACCCAATATGACTCTGACTTGCCCAAACCCAATACCGTCGTAATGCCGCAGCCACCGTATTCAACAGACATAGCTCCCTGGTTTTGCGACCATAGACAAGATAAAGGTAAATTCGCTGAAGGAGTTGAAGACTAACAAACATGTGAATTTATAAAAAAAATGTAAAATAATTTTTTTTTAATCATAAAAATTTACACATACATTAACGCTAAATAAAAAATCTGATGTGGCCAGCACATAACCTCTCGCCAGATATTTTACCTGGTTGTATGCATAAAACGAAAAATATTTTTAAATACAAATACATATATTCATGTCTCACTACAAAATAATTATTTTATTGTAAATGTACAAATATACATTTTCTTTATATTCAATCTCCTGAATTTTTTTTCTACTTTCCATTTCTTTTTCTTTTATTCGTCATTTTTTCGCAAATTCCTTTTATATTCTTTTTTACGTATATTCTTTTGCGTTGTTGACTTTTTATTTATTTTCATAATCTTCATAATGATGTACAAATATTTTTGACAGTGACATGCAAATATTTTTGACAGTGAGATTTATGTGTGAATTACATACATTTGAATTTCTTGCCTTGAAGTAGTTTGATCTGAGAATTTTTACATCAAATTATTTTATATTTATTTTTTTTATCTCTAAATCTATAGAAGATATAATAAAGAATTTATATTTATCGAATGAAGAATTTAACGTTCTTTAATATAGGTAAGTATTTACATAAATTTTCGATAAATAATATTTAATGATTTTTTTCTTGTAACTACTACTTCCGGTTGTCCAATTGTTACCAAAACTTAATCAACTCTTCCCATTATTGTTAGATTGAGGAATCCGTAGTTAAAAATGTCTTAAGGCTTAAGCTACGTTTCCAGCTCTTAACATAGTCACTGTTTTAGTCTTTGTTTTTGTATTTTGTCTTATGTTTTTGTCAGAAGATATTGGTCATTTCCAGCTGTTAACATAAGCACAGTGTTAAGTTTTTGTGCTTATAATGTTTGTTCACTCAAAAAGGGAACACATTTTTAAAACTCTTTACAATGCTTTAAAATTTATATAGTTATTATTGATATTAATGATGAGTAGTAATCATTACTCAAATTAAGTAATAATGTAATTATTTTGTATAATTCCAAAATAACATTTGAAATAAAGCACGAAATTAATATGGTGAACGAGCCACAATATTTCTAATATTCCACTTTAAAATTTCAATATTGTCTGTATATCCATAAGATATGATATAATTTTATTTGTACTTATAATATAAAAAATATGATTTTTTTTCTTTCTGTTGTCCATATTTATATTATCTCAACACAAAAATAATAACATAACCACCAAAATAATGACAGATACAACGCGTAAAACTACTGCGCAACATAAAAAGAGATAGCGCTTACATCACTTATCTCTTTCCAACAGAACAGCGACGAAGACTATGACGAAAGTATGAAGCATGCAAACTTTGTGTTTATGCGCTATGACAAAGACAAAGACTAAAACAGTAGCTGGAAACGCTCAAGCCATTATACGTATGACAAACTTTCAAGGTTATGACAAATAACAAAAACAGTGACTATGTTAAGAGCTGGAAACGTAGCTTTATAGTATTTGAGAAATCGTGGATCCAACATCCACACACACATACGGACATCATCGTAAAAAAGTTATAATCGGATTCTAGGGACCTTAAAACGTGCTTATTCACTAAAATCTGGATATGCGATTTTTAGCATGAATCTAATACCTCTCTTAGCGAGAGGTAAAAATCGTGGCAAACGAGGCTCAAGAATAAAAAAAATTAAATTAACTTTAATCTTATTTACTAGTGGAACAATTTGGAACGTTGTCAACAACTCTAATTCGAATTAACATCACGTTATCTCAGTAAAGTTCTATCTCTAGACATTACGACGTGATATAAATGAAATTAAATTCTATTACATTCATCGACACTCACTTGTCAGCATCTCTCACTTGTCTTGTTTATGTCATGCTGTTGAGCGATGCTTAACTGTCGTAAAACACTTCCTTCTCTTGTTTTTTACACTTAAAGATCAACTATGTTATGAAAACAAAAAATACTACTTTAAGGACGAGAGACAAACATTTATAAGTTAAACACATTGGCCGCTAGTATGAACGGTGATTGAGTGTGATTAGCGAGCATTTGACTAGCATTGTTTTATCTCTGTCAATCGTTTAGAGATTATTTTAGAGAAAAATTCTACAAATAAAAGATGCGGGCAATTAATTATTCTATATCTATTATTTGAAGTATTTTCCTCTAAAAGGATCCATAAACGAATGACAGAGATAAAACAATGCTAGTCAAATGCTCGATAATCACCCTTAATCAGTTGTTCATACTAACGGTCTTTGTTAATATAAAACAGTGTACGGCCAAATACAGCAAAAAGGAAATTCATTGTATAATATATAACTTTTCAATTTAATTCTCTGAACCCCTCAAAGCTAAACAGGTTGTAAGTAGATAGTGAGTATTTTCTTTTTCTAAGTTTTTCCACTTGTGTTTTTTTGTTTTGTTAGCGTAATGTTGATTTGCATGTACCTAATTGTTATAAGAGTATTACGCTAGAACAACACATGATACATATTTTTCAGAATTTTATTTTAAACATGTTCAAAGTAGTTCCTTTTAACAATAATACCCTGTTTACTATTCTTTCCTTTTAATTCTTATGGTATGACTAGCGAATGAAAGTTGACGTTTAGATTATTTAATAGATGTGGTTTCTTTTGAAAACATTTCCCTATATTTGATTTGAAAGGAAACTGGCCCTTATGTATTCCGTTACAGAAAATTAGAATTGTACTCAATACCAGGATGCATTTAAAATGACCTAAGCACCAGAATTCAGAATTGTATTTAAAAAATTTAATACCGCAAATTCTAGTTCGTTCATTTCAGATGTAAGCAAACCTCGAGTCGGAATTACTGTTAGAAGAAATTCCTATTTCATAAAATTGCCAAACTAAGTAGTTTAAAGATCAAAATATTTTGTTATAATGAACATAAACGAAAAATGTTTAAATATTTTAAAGGCACCCCTGTTTTTATATTCAGTTACCCTAGTCGGCCATTTATTTTCAGCCAGACATAGTAATGTATTTCTGTGCTTTCCTAATCCAGTATTTAAATGGGTTCATGCAAAAATTTCATACCTGAATATTTCGTACTCTTGGGTTTCAAAAGAAACCACATCTATAAAATAATTTAAACGTCAACTTTCATTCGCTAGTCATACCATACCAGCTCCCAACCAATCTTGTTTGGGTATGTTTTCAGCTATAATATCCCGAGGACATTGATAATAACGAAATAATTTTATGACAGTTACCGAAAGCGCGTTGCTTGGTAACCGCCGGACGCCGAAGGCGCAGGGATGTTACCTAAAAGCAACGTGCTTGAGGTAGTTGTGATAAAATTATAAGTATTTATCAATGATCGAAGGGGTATTCAGTGAGAATTTTTTTGCAATTTTAATTAAATTTACGAAGAATTTGTATTTAGCAAAATTTAATTATAAACTCACCCAATAGACGGCAGTAGTAGCTATGAATATGTTCAGCGTCAACTGTGTATCGATAATAAGATTGACATTGACACGAGAAGACAAGACATGTCCAGTTTTATTATACAAACTTTTAATAGTAATAATTTTATTAATTGAATTATTTTCACTGCTATACCGTTAAATGACGTTTTCAAATTAAAACAATTAATCTTTAATTATCTGTCAAAAAGTGTTTGTTACTTAGCAACTTAGTGACATAAGTGATAATTGTCTTAGGCTAATTATCAGTGTAAGTTTGTTTTGATTGGTTACTTTCGCACACGTGATCAGAAATACAGGGATTCAATTGGATAATTTTTTACCAAAAAAATTTTAATCTAATTTCTTGGAGAATGAAAAACTATCAAATTAATTTCTAGTGACTTAAAAATTACCAAAATTGTCAAACTAATTACTGTGTGACTTAAAAACTCTCAAATTAATTTCAGGCGGACTGTTAAAGTCATGTTTTAAAAATCCTCCCTGGTTAATTGTATGTTTTCACTAATAACGTTACCTTAATAAACTGAGTTCTAACTAACTTAATTTTCGCAACTTAATTTCAAATAACAGATAAATAACCGTTTGTTTTCCACGGCCTAGCTGATTTTGTCAATAATTTCACATGAGACAACGATCTAACTATAAATTCATGATCTGTCTAAGAACAGAGCTATTTTTATTCAATAAGTTGATAAAATAGCGTGATGTGGATTGTGGATGTGATGATACTTAAAAAACGGCAAAATTTTTGTCTCATGCTCTACTTACGAGATAAATTAATTACATTTATAATTTCTTTTCCCACGATAGTGCGTTAATTTAAATATTAAGATCCATTTAGAATTTCTTAACAATTTCTCACTTAAAAAAGCTCATATCACTTCATATGTGAATTTACACAGTCAAATTTTATTTATAGAAACAATACAACATTGTGAAGTTAAAAACAAAAGTAAACTTACTTTTGGAAAGTTGTTTTCGACATATAAATCACTTTCTATAGACATTGCCTAGTTGATTGAGAACAAAAAATGAAAGGTTTTTTACAAAATTCTACAACAATTAACCCACGCTTTCGCACTAAAAATATATTTCTTCTAAATGTAGAAAAATATTTCCTAATCTAGGTTAAGTTTACCAAAAATGTCTTTGTTATGTTAACTTTCAAAATCAATTCTTTGGAAGTGATTTTCAAAGTTGAAAGTTAGATCATGACTGGAATATTTATTTGATTGATTGAGTGAGATATGTATGTCATATCTACCTATATATGTCCAGAATTCATATGTGAATGTTAAGTAGTACTGTTGGGTAATTTTTACCATAAACAATGTCATACATAAATAAATATGTATAAATTAACGAACAGATATACGTTGATTGATTAGTACGAGCAAGACCGCGCCGTGCGGGTGGGCAGGTTGTGCCCCGCACAAAGGCCCCTGACTTTGAGGGGCGCCGTTTCAAGATAGTAAAGTAAATAATAGCAAATTTTTATAAAATGTTATTCGTAAAGACAAAATTAATATAAAACTACAAATTAACGTGAAGTGAACAATATATTTTTTAATTTGTTTGCATTAGAGCTCTAATAATAACTATGAAAATGTTGATTACAACAATGAATATATTGATTATAACTCAATATATTGATTACAAGAATGAATCCTACAATGAATTCAATATTTGAATCCCTATTATCATTTTGCAAAGAATCAAATACATATACAATTCTGAAATCTGTCGTAAAATTGTTGATTACAACAAACGATTTTGATTATAACCTATTGATTACAAGAATAAATCTAGGAAAATATCATCAATATAATAAATCTAGCATTTTTAAGAACAAAAAGGATAGTTTAAACTTTAATTTGCAAATTTTACATCATTAAGGGAAATGGGCGCAAAAATGTAACATAGTACAAAGGCGCCTAATACCCACGGAGCGGCCCTGAGTACGAGGATCATTTATTTACCTCATCTGTTATTTGTCACCAGTCACCAGAAATTACACAGTTGAGATTTTAAGAAAATGGAAAGAAAGAATTGTGAAGTGTATTATTGTTTAGGGAACTACTTTGAACATACACGTATTTAAAATAAAATTGTAAGAAAATATGAACCATGTGTCTTATTATGAATAATTCTATAGAGTGGTCCTCCAAATACGGTAATACTGGCAATAATGTACGCAAGAAACAATATCACAAAATTAATTCAAATAATATAACAAATAAGAAAATTTGCTGCTTAGAGTTTAATATTGCTATCTAAACGTATGCATAATTTATTGTTGTATTTAACGATTCAATTCTGTTTTAAGCTCAATTTTCTATTGTACGTGCCTGTTGTAGTAAACATAGTGGACTTTTATCGTAGTAAAAGTTAAATATTTTCAGACCTTATTGACGGTAAAAGCAGACACTGGACTATTTCGATATAAAGTTAATGTTAAGAGTAATCAGATTGGTACAAATCAGACGACTCTACAATACAATTATAATATTTTATGAATTTCATCTTCATCTTCTTGGAGTAAAAAGCCAATAAAGTAAACCAAGCCAACGTTCACTTGAGCGACCGAAGCTAAACGCGGGGAAGAGAAGTTTTTCCATTCATGGGGTTATACCAAAAAGAAAAAAATGTTGATTTTTCTTTCATAAATGAAAGTGTACCAAATATTATACATATATACATTAAAAATATTTAATTTATTATACTTTTCATTCATGATTTTCGTTATAAAGATTCTGAGTTTGGTTTTGTGACTTCACAGTTTTGTACACAAATACACCATATTGAGGCACACCCGTACTCGTGCTTTTACTGTACATGAACAGATCTGCGACTTTTTTTTTAACATAACCTTATACAACCAATATTTTGAAAGTAACGTCAACATGCTTGCAACAAGTTTTTTTTTTAAGTAAATACAAATAACGAAATATGCTAAATAAAGATTATAAATAAATACAATTTATGTTTGATTTAGATATTACAATGGTTATACAATATTGTTCTGTGTCCTGCGAGAACAACTCGTTGAGAAGTAAAAATATTTTTTTTGTTTGTATTCTTATGGTTCAAGATGTTAGGGAAAGATGGTATAAGGCAATAAATTCTCCAAAACTTTTGAAGACTACACTTGGTTTCAAGCGTAGTTTCAAAACACAATGACATAAACGTCAAATGTAGTTCCATTTTTGCTCGGTAGACGTCACTACGGCCGCAAAACTGTGACGTGCAGATTTTATATGCCACTGTTTTATTGAATGCTATATCACTGATTAAATAACATATACAGAAAAATTGGCAACGCTACTCGTAGTAAAACTGCGTTCCAAAGTTTTATTCCCACAAAGGGTTTCACCATTTCTATAATTACGTGTCGTACTCGCTGCATTATTCTAAGAAATTTAATTTTTATTTATTTTTAACAAATGCGCCTTAGGTTATTTTATAACTTGTTTAACATTTCATATAATTTAATATGAATCTTCATACGGCTAAAAATTAAAATAATCAAAAATGGCAGAATATATCTAGAGCTCAAATAAAGGTACACAAATGGTTATAACTTTTAAAATCAATACATTCTCGTATTTTTTAATCTATGGCTATATGCAGGTTCTATCATATAACAACATAATGAAATAAAACAACCTTTTTAGTTAATGTTCTGTAATACCCGACGTTTCGGCAGCATATTCTGCTGCCTCCTTCAGGGAAAATACATAAATAAATAAATAATAACAAAACATTAGCAACAAGTAACCACGGTAACAAATTACAACATACTTATTTAAAATAGGAAGCCATGCTCGACTAAGTTCTAATCCGCCGCAATGATTGAAGTTATTAATCTTGGTTTTATAAATCTCTATGGCTTCTCTAATTAACCTGTTGAGGCGTGCAGGTCTTGCAAGAATTTTTGTTTCTTTGAATTTGATATGGTGAAATTCTTCCAGGGCATGCTCTGCAACAGACGATTTTCCAGGCTTGTTCAATCTGATCGATCGCTGGTGTTCATTCAATCTTGTAGAATGAAATGTTTTTAGATATTCATTGGAAGTGAGAATATGGAATTTGCAAATGTAACTTTAGGTGTTAATTCATCTTGTTGAATTCTCTTCATGCACGTCATATATATTTTTTACCTTCTATAGTAAAAACAATACTGATTTTGCTTTATTTATCTAGTCTAACGTAATATCTAGTACTCCTATCCTTTTGTCATGCATTCATTTCCTAGATTTTGTTCTTCTGTTGATTTCCAATAGATATTATCCATTTCCTTGTTCCGCAGTCAGAAGACAAGTTGCATAAAGCATAGATAACTATAACCACGTTCTTAACTTTGACAATATTTGTATCTTGTATTATACTTCCGATACATAACCCCGGTTACAAAGTTTGTGATTAGCTAACTACATTTGAAACAAGTAGGCCTGAATATTTAAATGACAAATGGTATGATAGTTTTTGTTGTGCGTCTGTTGTATGTACCTGTAAATTATTTAGAATATAACTTTGTTCCACGTATCTGTTTCTGACTGTACACGAAACAGTTCGTCAACTACTATTTACTGTGGTTATGGGAGCAGTATACTCCTTTCTATATTAAATCCAAACTGACTAATATTTCAACATGTAGTGAATCGGATAAAAAATAGTCTATATACTCGTAAGTACATTAAATCAATTGTTTATCTACATAATTTTTAATTAACTTTCTTTGACCATTATCTACATACAATTTCATGAAATATCTATCGTCTTTGAAGCCACTATCCGTAAAGTCAAACTTGGAATATCACACTTATTATTTATTGAAATATTAACGAAAATTGATGAAATTATTTAGTTTTAATTATAATTAAGGTGAAAATCAGAGTACCTATGTAGTGTGTAATTCGTAAGCCATCCAAACAGAAGGTATTTACCTACTGAACCTATCTGACGGTATGCAAGCCAGTTTATGTAGGTACGATTCCTATCGAGTTGGAATACTTAAGTATGTGTTCACAGTAACATACAATAAATAGTACAATGTAATGTTCAATAACCTATATTAGAATAAATAATAATAAATTTTAGTAATAATTATATTAATATAAAATAAAAATAATGATCAATTATATAGTATTTATAAGTGTATTTTTAAATTGAAAAATACATATGTTCAAACGGTCGCCAAATGATGTAACAACCTTAACGAGGCGCACATAAGTTACTGCATTTGATGGTGTTTGTGCGCATGCTTGGCTTTACCACGAATTATTTTTGTTGATGTTCACAGGTTAATACACGTGTGTAACAAGAAAACTGTGGTTAAACCTACGCGTTTAATTAAGAATACATACAAATAAAAAGCACACACGTGCCGAATTAATTTTTACGCTCATAGTTCATCAAGATTTCTCTCTTGCTGGGGTTGTGACGTTACGGGATGACGTCTTGACAAATTGAAAAATTCTTTGGCATTATTCTCCCGTATTATAATATTTTTATCCTTACAAAATATATAAAAAAAAATCAAAAAATCGTGGAAAAGCCCATTGTGGACCTGAAGGACGGGTCATCAGTACAGTAAGACGTAAAATAAATCATAAAATTCATTTCATATGAAGATGTAATCAAAAATTTCTACATTGTTTTATATTATTTGTAATTCACTATTTTCTTCTTCTATTATGAAAAATGTTAATATGGATTTTATATCACATGAGAATTATAAAAATTATGAACATCCTGTTCTAAGTTCTTCATCAGATAAAATATTAATAATTACAAAAAAAATTGCAGTCATCACAACCATAATTCAATTCTTAATCCCTGTGTGAAACAATTAGAACTACATAATTCATCTTCCATAATTTATCAGTGAGTTAACTGTTACTAATTGCACTACAAACTACAATAACAAGTATTGTTTTGTCTGAAATCTACATAGTAGTATGGTTGAAAATCACGCCTCCTGATAATCGTGCGTGTTATGCGATAGTTTATGTATTCTCTTGATAGAAAAGTATACCGAGTCGTGATCCTTGAACTATGGGAACCAGCATCTAGAACGAGAACACGCTCACGAGAAAATAAAGTGCAAATTAAATACTTAGTAAATAATAATAACATATGTATACAAGTTGCTCTAGCTTTAATAAGGAACTGTACTTTTTAGTCGTAATAATTTAAAATGAAGAAGGAATTTGAACCCAGAGGCCTCCTATATTTAGGAAGATACTGTACATACCAGCTGAACAACGAAGTTCCACTAAAAATGCACTAAAGCCAGTGCATTTGTCATAATTCTTTGCTAAACATATGTACATATGGGTACAATCTCCCACATATGGAGTATTGAATACTAATAATAGGTTTGTTCATACAGCTAGTCCGGATTGTGATATGTACGTCAGACACATGCACTGTTCGAAATTCGAGTACCTGTTAATATTCTTTCAAAAGAGTGTTACAATTTTTATTCTTGTAAGTGTACAATAAAACACTTTGTAAAATTACTATTACCCGAAAATGTATTCTGCAATAAAGAGCAAGAGTAAAATTTTATCGACTTTTAATATCTACTTATTTTAGAGTACTTATTATTCTTTAATTCGTTTAATTTTACTCTTTAATTTATAATTTTTCCGAGTACACTAATAAATATAATAAATTACGAAAATTTGTGCACATTTTATACTTTTTGTACGCTTTTTTAACTTTTTAAAAGTATATATTTAATCAAAGGGCAAAAGGGCACAATGTGCACCATAAACGGGTAATTTCCCTCGCCCAAACATGTTCATTCCCGACTAGTTGAGTTTGAGATCGAGTTGAACACATAAGTACGCCAGGTTATATTCTGATGACTTCAGTTAGGTGTTCTTTGATTTACTGATGTGTAAGTGATTCTAAATTCGTGGTCCAAGTAATAGATGACGAAATAACTATGAATGATTTAGGTAAGTTTTATTTAAATACAGTGCTGACTTAAAAAGTGGAAGTTTTAATTATTGTTACAGATGTGTCTTTATGAAATAAACAAAGATAATTCTTCGACCCAACTTTGCTTTACGAAAATTATTATACATAATTATTATAAAGAACCATTGAATTACACGGTGACAGATTATCAAGGAATAATTTATATTTAGGTCTTAGTACATGTTTTTTTTGTAAAAATTAATATAAATAATTTGTATTAGCAGCAAATATATTTTGTATATAAATTTTTACCCGAAATAAAAATTAAATGGAATAGTTTTTGTGATTATAATGTAATCTAAAATAATTAATAAATTGTAATTTGAAAATGTAACTTTATTCCCAATTTCAGTGTAATTTTTATTCATTATTGGGCAAATAAAGCACCCTAAGTTGATTAAAAATAGTAACACAAAGTATTAAATTTTACCCGTATTAGTTTCTTTTTTAGAACTATAATATATAGACATTTTTGCTTAAAATTGTATAATTCAGTATTTTACCCTATTTCTATTACTGAATAAAGTGCCCTTTTCGATTTACTCTTATTATAGAGAGTTATATGGCCTTGGTCTTATATAAACATTAATAAGAGTAAAAAAAAGTGCTCTTTTTTTGAACAATGTGCGCATTTTAAAAATATCGTTCCAACCGAGTGTTGTACAGTCTATCGGACGGTTAGCATGTTTGGTCCTACAGACTTCCGACGCATACACGAACGCATTCGCGGATTGTCAGATCCGGCCACTGGTCTGTGCTATGTACAAGTTGTCAACACATGCGCATCACAATTTTCACGCGTTGCGAAGAAAATATCAAAGCATAACCTCTGATTGTTTATCTGTTTTCGTAAGTGAACATGTTCCTACAGCTAGTCCGGACTGTCATATGTACGTCAGACGCACGCGCAATCCAAAATTTCATTCCAACCGACTATTGTACAGTCCACTGGACATCGGACGCGTACATCAGGGACAAATAATCTACTAACGTAGGTGTACATGAACGCATCCGCGGACTGTCAGATTCATCCACTGGTCTGGGCTATGTATGATTTGTCAGCTCTTGCGCACCACAATTTTCGCGCAGTGCGAAGAAAACATCTAAGCATAACCTGTGATTATTTATCTGTTTTGTTATATGGTTCATCTGATGTAGAAATGGATTCATGAATGCATCCAAAAGGTCGTGCAGGAACAAACCTTATATGACAGCGCGACAACACCGTGAATAAAAAGTGAAGAAGAATGTATTCATAATACTGATCGATCAACTTTTTCTTCTTTGCCAAAAATTATGCAGTAGTTTTCTCTTGTGTCGCGTGATATTCAACGGGTCGCATTATCTGTGTACCTACTGTATCATTATTTTGCAAATTATTTTATTGTAGTAAAGAATTTTATTTTAGATACATATCGAGATAAGTGACAATTTGATTACAACGTTTGGTTCAAATTAACTGTTTTGCAGTATTGCAGTTTCTACAGTGGTTAAGTACCTACAAGAAAATAAGTCTAGTGAAGCAGCGTTATTATACTACTTGTCCTTGAAATTGAAATATATTCTATGATTAAATTTAATCAACAGAAGAAAAATTTTAACCGTGCATGGTAAAAACGGCCGTTAGCCGGCCGGTAAATTCGAACCAAGGTATCTCAAATCCGTTAATTACATGAAGAATCGAATGAACATGGCTGTCCACAATGGCTTAATTAAATTATGTAATACATATATTATTCCTGCTTACTGTAGCAATATTTTACGACAATCTTACAAAAGTTTCTGAAAAAATAAATAAAAACTTTTACTTAATACACATTACGTAAATTTACGTACAGCTCTCTGTCATATGCGAAACTTATTTCTTATTACAAAATGAGGCGTTAATGAGGCCACTAATTACGCTCCTGTAAACGCACGCGCTTGCTCCTTGTTTACACTGCATTGTTTCAATGTCACCAAACAACTCATTATCTCAATCATTTATTTCTCGCACTCTCTCAGACACTGTGAGCAGCTAATTGTTATAATTATAGCCGTACGTATTGGGAAATTATAATTAACATGGATATAGGTTTATTGTTTATTTATTTTACAATGTGGATAAAATTGCGTACATGGCGCAATTATGTAAAGAGAGTGCACATGTAAAATAGACATTAATTTTATAAGAGAAGTTTACGAAATTTTGATTACATGTAAAACATATAATTTTATTGAACAATACATCCTATTATATGGCTGTGGCTCCGGCTATCCTATAGCTAACCTAGGCGCTTCGCGCATTCGTTTGCTTTTGCTATCTTCGTCCTCCACACTCCACAGTAATGAAACATTTTACACCTTAGGAATATTCGAGTACTAGTAGTAGTGTAACACGAGGGGGGTGCGGACGATCTTACGAGGATGATGCTAATACTTCTTACTGCCAACGATGATACACTTTCCCTTACTGACTGGTGATAAGGAACTTCTTGAGAAGGAAGAACACACACACTTTAACTTTTACACTTTACACTGATGAACACTACGGACATGAACAAATACTTGTGATTTTACTAATACTTTTTATTTACAATTAAACTAATGTTTATTTACATGATTAGAATATTAACTAATTAAACATAACAAAACTGTTACATTCTGTAACCCAGCGGGCGAACGTCGCCCAAAAACTAAAACACTACATGTTCACTCTCACGAGTATCTAATCCGACTACTTTAAAAACATAACGCTATCTTCAGGACAGGATTATCTTAGGGGTACGGGGTGCATAGGCTAGGGCACGTATACATAATAATTTCCAGACTTAATTATTAACAAATAAATGTCATCACTGTCATAATACGATAAGAATTTCTAAACTTAATTTTGACTTAAATAGATAAACAGAGTTAAAATATGAATATTGAAACTATAATTTAGAAGAGTTTATAAAAAGTTATTTATCTGCTATTGCGCTTACCCTCGTCTTGTCACAGTAGGAGTATTATCCACATCATTTATTATTTATTTACACACAATAACACTCTATTTCTACTATTTATTTAAACTATTATTTTATACGTGCCATTATTGCGATGTTGTGTGGGTCTAGATCTAGATTTTAATGTCTAGACAAGGCTCGAGCTTCTAGATAAGTAACAATCAGGTATTTATAATAATCACACCGTTTGTCTAACTAAAGTAGCCTTTCAATTAACTCATCTATTATGGGTGCCATGGATAATGTTTAATAAGTATTTGCTATTACCTACTTCTGGAATTCTAGACAATTTCGAAACTGCAGGCACTATATTGTAACGCAAGCGGGGTCTCCTAGGCTGATAATTACTGCTTACTTGTTTTCCAAGGATGACACTCTTTATTCTAACTAGCTTGTGGACGCTTGGATGATTGGCGTCCACTGTTTGGTGAAAAGGAAGAACACGCACTTTGATCTACACTCACTTGTAGACTGATAAGAGATGCTTTTGAACACTCAGATTTATGGACACGGACAATACGACAGGTTTAAATTACTTTCATTTATATTTATACAATCACAATGATTTATTATTAACTAAACATAACTAACACAACTAATCAAATTACTAACATTCCGTAACTCAGCGGCGGGCGTTTAGCGCGCTCCCCAAAACTAAAACACTACATGTCCAACAACAAACGTCTTCACGACACGACAAATTAATGCCGACTTTTACATGTTTACTTCATAAGAGTACTAACCGGACTAAAAACTAAAGGTGCCGATAAATCTTTGGGCCAAATAATCACGTTCGCGGAACGCAAACCAAAACTCAAACTCTACATGTTTACTTAAGAGTATATATGTCTTCTCTACGTGACAAATTAAACTAGACTATCAAAAACAAAGCGCTATCTTCTGGACTGGATTATCTAAGGTGTGCAGGGTGCAAAGGCTAGGGTATTCAAAGTCACGCATGTATGCATAATTATTTCAAGTCTTATTAACACAACTGTCAAAGATCGGTGACATTCAGAGTAAACAAAAACCCTGGATAGGAAAAATGATAATTATTTCTAACAGAATTTTGATTAACAACGATAAGTTTAAATATTCCTGATCTATAATTTAAAAAAGTTTATAAAAAGTTATTTATTTGTCATTGCTCTTACCCTCGTCTTGTCACAATATCAATTCTTTCGGTATATATACTTTCCAGACAGGCATTAGGCTAGTGTTACCAAAAGTTAAAGTGCGTTCCCGGAACTCCAGGGTTGCGCGAGAGAAAATGGATTATAGCATTTGAAATTCGATCAAAAAAATATTTCATACAAATAAACAATTTAAGCCCAATTTTACAATTTTTGTGGAAGTTTATCAACTTAACCCTTGGTTAAAAGAAAAAATACATCGATAGTAGTGTAGCAAAAATGGGAAAAAATTACTCAGGTAAAGAAGGTTTATCTGTGATAAAAAATTCGTTGATGTTTTTAATGATCTCTGATGTCTGAAAGTCTGAATGTGTCCGTATTTATCTAATTTTATTTCTAAATACCATTGTATTCTTCAATTTTTTCGCTCTGATAATGACTGTAATCGAAATTGATAACAACTAAAAATTTATGGGGTTTCGTGGCCGTGTACCTGGTTACGAATCTGGAAACCCAAGTTCGATCCCGAAATTATTTCGAATTTTAAATGACAGAAAAGTGACTCCTGGGCTTTACTCCTGATGCCAGTGATGAGTGCCCGTGTGGTGACGCCTGTCGAACGCCCGCACGGTACGAGTATGTCATTATCGTTACCGATGAAGCTGGCACAACCATTCCGGCACAATCACACGAAATCAATCAGAAAATATAGTACTCATTAAGTACTAATTAATTATATACTGACGATCCGCTGGAATATAACATCCCTAACTTTTCAAGGACGGCAAGAACTACATTAACCGTGGTTTTAACTGGGATGTAAAAGGGACTGGAATTTAGTGTTGGACAAAAATCAGTTCTGTTGGACCCTGCACCCTAGTAAATATTTTATTACTATTTGCACAACCCTATGTATTTTTAAAAAAGCAAACGTAATACATTTGGATTTTCGGTAATTAATTAGTACCTAATTAATGAGTACTGATTGATTTCGTGAGATTGTACCGGAATGGTTGTGCCTTGTGCCAGCTTCAGGGACCTGTAAATATATTCGTCTTTACTCCCAGCACCAAGTAATAAGACGTGATCATTTATTTATTTAGTTATTAACAACCTTATATCAAGATCAAGGTATGTAAAAGGAATGACATCAATGACATCATCTTTAGAAACTGTACTTACATGA
This sequence comes from Harpalus rubripes, assembly GCA_963082715.1. NCBI lineage: Eukaryota > Metazoa > Arthropoda > Insecta > Coleoptera > Carabidae > Harpalus > Harpalus rubripes. The sequence goes on along the minus strand of OY720453.1, from coordinate 26,036,023 downwards.
ATCATTCATTTCACTTGCTCCATTTATTCAAACCGGTATAAAAATTGATACATTGTCACTTTTATATCACTTTCATACGAATTTTAATAACTTTATTAACTTCATAATGAAATTTAATTTCCAGATCACACTGACAACAATAACATATATTTCATCAATCTATTATACGTACTCCCTACTGATAACTATAACTTTAAAAATATCTATGTCTGTTTAGAAAGTTGCACCTGTGTTTCTTTCGTTGAGAAAAAACAATTTGTTGCTGTAATTAGAGAATAAACGATACTTATTTCACATTATACTTGATTTAGAAAAAGGTAAAGTACTGGAATAGTAGTAAACCATAAAGATAGAAAGTAAAAAAGACAGTTTTAATTAAACTTGCGGAGCTTTCAGCGCGAGTGTTATTAACTTTCTGGATAATTTATGTACTTGAAAAGTAGAATAATCACAGCAATTTTTTCCTGTCGCCTCTTTAAAAATTGTCGCAAGATTGTATCAATTTAATTTAAAAGAAAAATTATTCTCGACTGCGTAACCGCTAAAGAACACAATGTGTCATTGTCCAATTGCATTTGACCATTCACAATATGGATATGCGGTATTAAATAATATTTATCTACTTTTGATGAATAATACACTTACTACATATATTTGTTTCTCGATACGTAATATCATTCGCAATTTACTACTAAGTTTTATAAACATAATTTACAACAACTTTTTCATTGATTAAAAATGATGTATCGTTGTTGTTAAGGTACATTCACAGATGAAAATTAGGTTTAGATTTATGGTTTATACTTTAGATTTAAAGACTTTGGCCGCATATTATATAATAACTCCATTCACACTTCAGAATTTAGGGTCGCTAAATACAAATCATAAAGCCAAACATTGCAAGGTCCAAACTTTTGGTTTATGAGTTAGTTTGACGTCACAAACATCACCAATGAGAACGAGTCTTTATTTAGTATTCACTTGATGGAATCAGCTTTTTAAACAAATGCGAGAAGAACATAGAACTGTCAACATTTAATTGCTAAAATATAACCAATAATGCCAAGCGAATGACAGTTTCAAGGCGCACAGGTATCTATTAAGTATTGCTCTACCGATATTTTAATCTAGTTTTTGAAGCATTTACATAGATGTCAGTACAATCAAAACTAAATTAGAGTTAAATTAAACTTGCATTTATGAATGACTTACGTAAATCTAAACAAAAACCATAAACCTAATTTTCATTTGTGAATGCACCTTAAGACATTAAAGTTTCATTGAAGAATCAAAAATCAATGTATAGCCAGCACGTTACCTCCTGATAATAATACTGCTATAATATAGTTTGTGTCAAAATAAATGCACATTGACTTTTCCGCCCATATCAGCATAAAAGAGAGGTATTCACAATTATTTAAAATTACTAAATTTAAAGCAATAAGCACAAATTAGATATTAAAATATATAATAAAGTTGCTATAATTTATTATTCAATAATGTTTATATTTTTTGAGAGTTTACAAATATTAAAAATATGTACATAAATTAACGATCAACAATAATGCTGTAAATTTGGTAATCCGCTCCTGGCCGCACAGGTAACGAAATATACCGGTGTGGACGATGAAGCCGCTGTGTATTTATCTTGACACAAACCATAAATATGTGGTTTATTTGCAAATACCTCTAATTCAATTTAATCAGGGTTGGCCCGATTTAAATCATGATTTAAATCAACTGATTTTTTAAATAAAAATTATTGATTTTTATCAAAGATGAAAAAAACATTAGAATTATAATAAAAATGTATTTATTTGCTACAAAATTATTAAAATAACAACAAAAATATGTTCTGTATATAACAATATCTATAAAAAATAAATAATATTTTATCATTTTAATTTTCATATAACAGATGCGCGCGTACGTGGATGCTTTATATTCTATGTTTAAGAAAAAATTCAATTGCATTCTTTGGGGTTTTATTAAAGATTTCGTTTTTGTTTATGTAATAAAATATCTATATTACTTATAAACAATTAAAAAAGAGCAATAACATCAACAGATCGTTTAAAATCATCATAAAATCAAAAGAATAATGATTTATTTGACTAAAAAAAAAATCAATGATTTTTGATTTTTTAAATAAATCATGATTTTTGCCAACCTTGAATTTAATCAAATGTATTGCGTGTTTATGTTCTTCATATAAACCTTACCAATATTCATAAAATTATTTATTTTTTATTTTCCAATTTCCAATAATTTGTTATTAATTTGTATTTTAAAATACATATTTCGTAAAAAGATAAACAAAAATTTAATTATTTTTAATAATAACATCAAACGCGAAAAAAATTGTATTGTAAGACATTTTTATTAGAAAAACTATTTAGAGCTTCAAGTCAAATGTCATTTTCAGTTTAACAATTCTAGTGCAATTTTAGAAGGTATAGAGCGCAAGAAAACAATTTTTAAAATATTTATTAATAGAAATTGTGTTAGAGAGTATAAAAAATACACATGCATATTTACGGACACAAATATACACACGCACATATAGTAAAAATGTTAAAAATGGTACTAATGGTAGCGTAATAAAAGTCGAGAATTTTTCGAAACAAAAGCAACTTTCTACACTATTCCACAAAATGGGGTACTATACCAATTTTTTTCTGTAAGAACCGGATGAAATAAAAAAAATTTACGTAATAAGCGAGATATAATTTTTTAAATTTCAAAATTTGGCGAGTGACGTGGCAAGTCTTTACCAGTGATCGACAAACTGTTAGTTCTAGAAAGGGTACAAATTTTTCATGTTTGCAAAGCTGTTAAATTATTATTAAACATAAATAAAATGCATTTTTTCCTAATAAATTATAGAACATGGAAACAGTTTGATCATTGTTTGACAATAAAGTGATACAAACTATGGCGGCGGGTAGCGCTAGTGTTTGTCCATAGATAGTTTCACCGTAGGCGGACATACAAAACGAGCGAGTCTTGCGTTTCAAACCAGGCAACCAATAAAATTGCTAGGAAATGATACGTCATCCTAATTATTAATCGACTTCAATCGCTTGTAGTTTGCGTACTAATTAGTATTTAAACAAAATTATTTTACTAATACTCAATAATTTGCACATATTTTGGCATTCTTATCTATAAGATAGTGTTAAAGATAAAATAAATTGTACCAATAGCATATAATAGCTTACCGCTCGTTTAAAACTTCGAATCTTATCTAAATAATGGGCACCAACACAATTTTGTTGAATTATTATTTACACTTAGGTATTTTATTTAGATATGAAGAAATTACATTTATTTATGTTAAAAGTGAATCGAGATATGCATTCTTATTAGAATTTCTATAGGACATTATTTTAAATCCTGTTAAATGAACCGAAATCTGGAAACCTAATATAAAATGGAAATGGAAATGAATAATTCACATTATTCACGATGCCCAAAGCACGCTTCGTTAGCCCTTCAATTTAAACCTTATTCACCGTTCGCATAAAGTTCTCCTGCAGAACAATAAGTAAATTTGTGCGAAACAGTTGCAAACCGGAAGTTCGTGAATCGGATGTGCAGAATCAGACAACAAAACGGAAACAGGAAGGTTCAAACAAGTACAGGAAAAAATCAACTATTTTGTAAAGGGTGCATTTAAGCAGCACCAGAAAAAATTCAACAAATTTAAAATATAAAAGTTACAATCTCTACAAAATGATACCGAATGATTTATTACCTTCCGTCACCTATAGGTAAGGAAAGTATTGTCTTTGGTCAAAAAATTCGGTGGTTTTTGATGAATAAGCACGTTTTAGGGTCCCTAGAATACGATATTACTATTTTTACGATTTTCTCTCTCTCTTTTCTCACTCTCTCTCTCTCTCTCTGTGTGTGTGTGTGTGTGCGTGTGTGTGTGTGTGTGTGAGTGCATGACTAATACGATTACTCTAATACTACAATTCTAAAAATTATAATTCTTTCGTATTCCTCTTCGTTACATCTATATGAAGAGCTGATTAGATTTTGGTTATAATTGGTTAACCGAAAGTACCCTCATTTGAAGATTTTAACAGTTTTTCTTGAAAAAACGATGTTGAATATAATTTTTTCATATTTAATGTTATTATAAATATTGAAGAATATTTTATTCTCTATACGATTTGAATGCATTTTATACTTCATATTAACTGGATTTTGAGTTAAAAAAATATACAGAAATTAAATATCATATATTAGCCAGCTATGCTATAACAGCTGCTATATTAAGAAAATTCTGATTGAAAGGTGTCAGTGTCAAGTGCAGTTGACAGTAAGTTGTTATTTTACTGGAAATATAGGATCTTTTGCTAGAAACTTTCTGTATGGAATTTGTATAAAATACATACAACTGCCTTGAGGTAATGTACAAGAAATAGAATTTTTGCAAGGAACTTTCTGTATGACATTTATACAAAATACAAATAACTGACGGAAGGTAATGTGCTGGCCACATCAGATTTTTTTATGAACTGTTTTATTTTATTTCGGAAATATCAGAGAAAAATGTGTATGAGTAAGTACCTATATATGTGAATAATTAGTTACTGGAGGTTAATTGCAAATAATAATCCAACATATATATTTTTCTAATCTATATACTAGGTAGCCATTTGCGCTCTCTTTTGTCAACGCAAAATGTCGCTTTACCGCTCATGCGCGACAAAGTTGAAAAACGCTGGCTGCCCAAATTTGTAACTATACAATGCTGAGAAATGTCACTTGTCTACGTTCTTAATATAAACGTTTAGTCAGGAACTAATGGCACTATAGTTACACATATCACCTTCACAAGTCAATCTGACATATAACTGCTCTGTCGGTATATTACATAACCAAACAAAATGCCTCACTGCTGTGAAAATAAAATGGGTATTCATTTATAAAAACGAAAGTACATTGGCACCATTGTGGCGGCTGTAGAAAAAATCTTGTGTGTGTTTCGAGCGCAAATGGACATTGTCGAATGCCGCGCTCCTGCGTCATGCAACAACAACCTCTTAATCGACAATGTCCCATTTTGCACTCTTAATACACAAATAGCTATTTTAATGGTAAACATCATGGTCCATTATTTCTACTTCACGAAATTATATAATTTATGTAACTTTTTAAAGAAAATGTAGTAACGTCTACAAAAAATTAGTTTTGCTATGCTTTTACAAAATCAAACCGAACTTGCATTTATTAACGGTCTGTTAAAACTAGCGTTTCAACCAATAATAAATACAATTTTATTATTTTAATTATAGCTACTATGGTATGTTTTAGATACGAAAAGTTAAAAAGTATAAGAGCTCTCATGTCATGAGTGCATAGTACGCAAAATAAACTCCATAAATTTGCATTTTCGCATCGCTGTTAAAAGTCAGACTTCATGTACTACGATCAATGTGTGAAGTTAGTACTTCACGTATGGGAGTATTTTTCGCCAACAGAGGAAGTAAAACTTTTTGCCTAAGAGTAATTGTTCGTAAAATCAACGACGATGAAAATACCATTTAAAATATTAAATAATAATCATTAAACTAATAATAATTCTAAAAAATCGGCCAAAATATATATTTACTCTCGTGGCTAAATTCAAAGACTGGGTTTAAAAATAGTTTGAGATCAGTTATGACCGAAAAAGACGACACTTTAATTCAATGAAGACCTAACAGCCATGAAAGAAAGTAAATTTTTATTTTGCGATTTAAAAAATAAAAAGTATTCTAAGTTTAAATAAAATTGTAACAATAAAAATAAATAAACATACAAATAAATGTATGAGTAGATTTAAAAACCAACTATGCCCATGGGCATCATAATATTTAATACAGCCCTGTCAACTTCTTCGTAACGGAAACTGTATGTAACACATAATAAATAACTATTTTCGTTTTGCCTGTAAATTTTCAGCTTCCCTGAACACAGCAAATCCTGCATAATTCGCGGTGTCAGCATGAATACAAATACCTACAGAATGAGATTACCCAAACGTCAACTGAGAGATCCACAATTGTAGTGCATACACTACCTGCTCTCCATACATATCACGTAACTCAGATGTCAATTATCAACCGGTATGTTATGCTGTTTGCTGCCAACAAAATGCGGAAAGCATAGACCTAAGAGTCATGAATCACCAGATTTTTAACAGATCGTTAAAGATTAAAGAACTAGATGAATCACAAACAAAACTGTTATTGTTTTAAAGCAATTAGCTGTTTTGCAATGTTGAGTTGTATAGTAAAGTTATTGTTTGCGTGACTCACAATTCTGAAAAATGTTTAGTGTGTTATTATTTATAGTCACATTCTTTGAATTACTCTTAATTATAGAATAAATAGCTTTTGAGATTCTACACTACTAAAGCAAATGACAAAAGATGATGATGCATGTTAGTTATCGTTGTTAAATTATAATAAGTATACAGCAGTCGGAGCTTTTACGATAGATCAAGAATCGCATATTTTTAGGAAATCAATTAACCAAAGCTGTTATCTTCTTTACATAATTAACAATTAAATTTATTCAAGTAATCAAATCAGTGATTTATAAAGTACTTGATACTACCCGACTGCCAATAGAAACCAACTACTCAGTTCACCGACATGATTTTTATTTTGTAAAATATAATTATTATGCAAAAAATTATATTGTACAAATTTTTAATTTCAATGTAAACATAATTATGGGAAAATATATCTCAGTATTACAGTTGCAATCTACCTTGGGGACTTTAAGACGAAAATTATAGATTGTGTAATTGTTCGATCGATATATCAATAAATTGAATAATTTAAAAAGTTATACATATAAATAAATATACAATCACGACTTATTACCTATATATGTGCTACTATTCGCAGATTCCAGTAATGACGATATGTATGTATGTACCATAAAGGGCGTTTACCGGCGTCACTTCATCGATATTAAAAATCTGATGTGGCCAGCACATTACCTTTCGTCAGTTCTCTATATTTTGTATAAATGTCTTATAGAAAGTTCCTTGCAAAAGATTCTATTTCTTGTACATTACTTTATGGCAGTTGCGTGTATTTTATAGAAATTCCATATAGAAAGTTTCTAGCAAAAGATCCTATATTTCCAGTAAAATAATAACACAAACATAATGCCAATTGCACTTGACACTGACACCTTTCAATCAGAATTTTATTAATATAGCAGCTGTTTCCAGAGTTATAGTATAGCTGGCTAATATAAGATATTAAATTTCCTTACAATTTTTAACTCTATATCCAATTAATATGAAGTATAAAATGCATTCAAATCGTATAGAGAATAAATTATTCTTTAATATTTATAATAATATTAACTGTGAAAAAATGATATTTAACATCGTTTTTTCAAGAAAAACTGTTAAAAATCTTCCAATTAGGATACTTCCGGTTGACTAATTATAACTCACCACCGAATTTTTTGACCAAAGACAATAACTTCCTTACCTAAAGGTAACGGAAGATAATAACACTATTAACTAAACTGCATATCCACCTTACAGTTTATAATTTTAATTGCCATATCTTTTTATTTAAAAGTTTTGTTATGACTTCGAAGGACCATTTAATAAAAAGTTGATTTTGGTTGGTTGTTATGGCTACTCTGTCGGTGCTACATGAATGACGATGCAATAATTATGAATGTTCAAGAATGCTTAAAGCGAAAATGACCACCGCTTAGGTGAAGTGAAAAATGAACTGACAGAAACAAGATATACTGTGTTGTAAAGGAACAGATAAACAGGAATAAAAATAATGTAAATATAAATTGTACAAGTTTCAAAAGTAGATCTTACAGGAAACGGCTTCCTTCAGATAATAAACTGAAAATGAAAGTTGAACAGTATCTGAAAAATGTATGAACAGATTTTTCTGAGAATTCATCGGTTCATTAACGTTGGAACAAGTGTATAAATTCTTTGTTTTTCTGCAGAAATACTCGCAGTGTATAGCCAAGTATATTACATAAAAATCCTCCTCGTATCTTTTAAACTATGAAATTGAAGTAATCACAATAATGTTTCATTGTACCTATTATACTACTGAAATAAAAATCTTACACTAAATGAAATTTCAAATATATCAATTTCAGTATTTGTAATAAACATAAAAATTATTTTGCTTATATTATATATATATCACAATAATGTTTCATTGTACCTATTATACTACTGAAATAAAAAATCTTACACTAAATGAAATTTCAAATATATCAATTTCAGTATTTGCAATAAACATAAAAATTATTTTGCTTATATTTAAACGAACTTTAGTAAACATATAATAGCAACATAATTTACTCAAAATTCATACATAGATTCTCTACTAAATTGTTTAACTATTTTGTTCCAGTTCCAGTAATATTAACTACCGCTTCCTGTTTGTGAAGAAAGATTTATCTTTTGTTATTTTTAAGTTTCCAATTAAACGCATAATTTGTTCTACATCTAAATATAGTTTTCTAAAAATATTCTTTCTGAAAATTCGTATTATTTCTAAATGAATAGGTATTCAATTCAGAATTGTTGTGGATGACATTTAAAAGCAATGAAACACTATCCTCGAAGTTATCTTAATTATATTTGCAACTTATACTCGGAGAAAGTTACGCAAAAAAATATTCAACAGCTAATGCAAATATAATTGTATATTATTTATATTTAAATGATAGTGAAACTAATTGATTATATGTTTGTTTAAGTAAGAAGAAAATCGTATTAATATTAACTTATACAAACAACATGCCGGGTGTCCATTCGAAATCTTATTTTGCTGTAGTTACTTACCTGTTAATTTTAGAGAATAGTTTGTAAATACAAAACTTGTTCAAAATTAAAAACTATAGAATTAACTGTAAAATTTATTTTTTTACTTACTTTTCTCTTCCACTAAACTAAGTACAAATTGTAACACTTGTCTTGTGCAATACTCTCCGTTCTAATACTCAAAATGATAAACATATTTTTTTCGATTTCTATAAGTATTTAATTTACAGTGGATTGTATAACAATTGACAACGCTAAAGTTTTAGACAACTGTTTACTAGGTTAAAAATATAACAGCACGCTGCGTTTTATAATTATTTATTTATAAAAACCTTTTCGATGATCGATTTCGGCTATGGATGGCCATCTGCGGATCGAAGCGTCAAAACATTAAGATAATTACTGAGTTTACATGCAGTTTTCAAACCGTTTTCAAAACGTGTTTAGTTTTGAAAACGCCATGTATACAGTGTCAAATTTCATGGGTTTGACTTGAAAACTAGTTTCAAAACTAATCATGTAAACACTTAAAATTTAGTTTCGATATTGCGCATGCGTACATAGTATAATGTTCCTGTCGCTTAGTGTTACTTGGTGTTACTAACCTACAAATAAACTGACAGTTGCGTAGTTATAGTGCGTAGTGGTACAAAGTATAGAAACAATAATTGGAAAAATGGCAAAACGAAGAATTTGGAGTGAAGAGGATCTGTCAATTACATCAGCCAAATGCGCATGCGCCGAAACTGTTTTCAAATCAATCTATAAATCTGTTTTGAAAATTGCATGTAAACAGTTTCGAGTAATTTTGACTGAAAACTGAAACCATTTCCAAAACTGCATGTAAACGTAGTAAATGTTGTCATGGTTAAGATTAGTTGAAAAAAATGATGATTTTTGAAACTAATTGTTAACAGATGAATTGGTGTTTAAGAGCTAAGAGATACATTTTATAGACAACTATAAAGTATTCATAGAAATCTATAACGTAGACGAGTTCAGAATTGTATTTTTGAATAAGTCACTATAGAAACGCATAGATGTTATAGAAATGCCTAGAATCACTGTATGAATTGTAAAATGATGAGATTGGAATTCGCAATTTCTCTATAATATAACATAACGACCTAACCTAACGCACAAAATGCCGGTTCCCATACCTGCAGCCACGATGAATTTATATTAACACAAACCGGCACCAGCTACCATTTATATTTTTCAAAGTAATCGGCGCCGGCACCTGCCAACAGCCAAGCTACTTCCTTTTTCTTATCACTAACTTGTAAGCTATTAGTAGTCGGAAAAAATGATATAAATACTCGTAATTTAATTAGACAATGTTATTGTCAGTTCATTGGCTTACAAAAACAATTCTTATGATAGTTAGTCTCAAGGTATGACAAAAAAAATATAAGCCGTTTAAAAATAATAAATTCCTGAGATCTCAAAAGCTAACCATTAAAATAATTATTTTAATACAGCACAGAATAAAGAATAAAAATATATATTTTTTCACAGAGGAGAGGTACCGCAGGATTGGTTTAATATCGTTTTCCATGCATATATATATATATATATATATATATATATATATATATATATATATATATTTAGTTTTCTCCCACTTAGTGCAGCTAATGACATTATGCCCGGCACTAGTTGTTGTTAAAACACATGTGTAGTGCATTTTAAGTGAAATATGTTACAAAAGTCTAAGTGCAAGTTTGTTAGCTGTCACTGTCAATTAGAGACGTTACGTAGCATTGGATATAACTGCACAAGATTCGGGCTGTGACAATTAATTTTTTAGATCAATTGTACTTACACAGATACTTTTTACAACTCAAAATATATGAATTTGGCAGACTACACTGGCAAAACTGACGATCCTAGTAAGTGTAAAAAAGTGCGCACTCAATAAGGTTCAGTTCACTCGAAAAGAATAAATGAAACACGTAAAACTCAGCTAGTCAGCACTGATTATATAAATGAAAAACGAGTTATTCACTCAATGCAAAAAAATTCGCACCAAATATATAATTGGAAAACGCTATTAGTTTACAATGTATGTATGTACTTTAATACGCGTGGCTATCACCAGCACATTACCTTTATTACATGTATTTTAAATATCCTTCATATTTCTTCATACATTATACATAAAGGTAATGTTTTATCATTTACGTAATAGTGGAATTAACACATATTTAGAATTCTTTCGAGATTGCTCTCATGTTATTAGTAAACAAATTCACAAATCCGTAGAATATTCAATGGGCAGTCATTAATAATATTAGTAAGATAATTTATTATAACTTTCAAATATTGAACACAATATCAATTACATGTTAGTGAATGTTGGTAATAATCCGTAATAATCATTAAGATAACAGGTGTTACGTTTTTTGTTTTGTACTTCATTTATTATAATTGAAATACAAGACTATTTACTATTATTAATTACCTTTTCTTTTAAGTGGAGCACGAAACAAGTGCAGATAGCTGCGTAGTAAAACAGGAATAATCTATCTAATCTAATGCTACACATACAAGATATGAGAACTTTTGATTAACGAATTATTAATATAGGACCTTCATCAGTAAAATACATATTAAATCATATTTGATCATCACATTATTTTCATATTGTTATATTGTTAGGTAATATGACTATTTGTATATTTTGGGTGTGGATCCTGAGTGTGATTTGACTCAAATTCTATCTATTAGAAAAATTTAAAAACTGGCATTCCTACTCTGTCAATGTACTCAAATGGAAAGAACCCATTAGATTTTCAAGTCAATGGACAAACCCAAAATGACACTTTATTTGATGCCCTAATATATAGATCTGTCTCATATCGGCTTCCATATTCCATGCGTTCGATCCCCGTCGACCAACAATGTGTGATTTGTCGTAAACAATAAATACAGCTACTTGCATTTATCACAGTCGGATGCTATAAGTTGGCAACTATCTTAAATAAATGTAGCCATCACTGTAATTTAAGTGGCAGTACGGCAGTGCTAAAACACTGCAGCTCGGTGAGTCCGGTTGAAAAAGAGTAAGCGGCGAAAAGATTTTGGGGCTCCAAAATCTTTTTGAAAATTAAATGACGAGAATTAATATGCTGACCACATCACTTTTTATATACATATGAAATAATTAATTTTTGTACGCCCTTTACAAAAAGCACATTTTATTTCATTCATATCAGAGTGTACAAAGTTGTAGCTTTTATTATGGGAAAAATAAAATAAAAACAGTGAAAAGCTGCATTACGATTACGTATGTCATTATGTCATTCATTATGATTGTGAATCATTTTTACCAATAACCTTCGACTTTCCGGAACCGTAATATCAAAGAGTAAATTTTGAATTTATATGTTGTTAAAAATATCATTATAGACTTGAAATTTTCCAATCATATGTTTGAAAAAAATTTTTTTTAGTAGAATCATCAGATTATTAAAAAATATAATATAACAATAAAATAACCATTTAGTTTAAATAAATATAACTTAAATTAAAAGGATGTTTCATTGTTATAAGAATCATCAGTTTTTAATATCATCGAATAAACTATAATAACACATTAACCACTGACATACGGGCTATAGGCTACTCTTAAAAGATCTTTTGATTCAAACAGGAGGCCAAGCCAATTTAATATTTGGACATGACATGTGACTAGTGGTATTAAATACGGTTGAAAGTAGCTATTTGTCCCTATTTTACAATAGAAGTTATCAATTCTACATAACACTTATCCTTTCTAATAATAATAAATAATTTAATATTTATGTAATTTATTCACTTAGTTCTCTTAATATTTGAAAAAAGTTACCATAAATCTTTATAAAACTTATTACGGAACTCCCATAAATTTTTCAGTATTATCGCAGAATCTTCCAAAATCTCTGCTCTAAAAATATATTTTCCTCTTGCCAACACATTCGCTAATTGCCACTTTAATGAGAATTAAATCCGCTGATTATACGGCGTCGAGACGCGACTCTGTGCGACCACGGCGTCTATTCCAAGCGGCGTCGTCGTACGGCTGTTCCGATTTCCAAAATTAAATTTTAACGTTAAACAGGTTCGTTCGGCGCGCGAGTAGATGTTATATGCCCACACTTCCTGTCTAATTTCATGGAAATTAAACCCCGGGAATCCAGAAAAATTGGGAAAAGATAAGAAAGTTTATGAACTTTTAAAATGAGCAATTTTTTAAAATTATTTTGTAGAAAATGTTCTCAAGCCTCCGCAATAAGTTTCAGTATGGTTTGACTAACGAATGAAAGTTGACGTTTAAATTATTTTATAGATGTGGTTTCTTTTGAAACCCTAGAGAAGAATAGAATTGTACGAAATATTCAGGTATGAAATTTTTGCATGAACCCATTTAAATACTGGACTAGGAAAGCACAGAAATACATTACTATATGTCTGGCTGAAAATAGATGACCGACTAGGGTAATTGAATATCAAAACAGGGGTGCGTTTAAAATATTTTAAACATTTTTGTTTATTAAATATATAAACGAAGACGGATTTGTGAAAAATTCACGGACCCCAGCGGGATTCGAACCCACGGCCTCCCAAGCTTTTGTAGCTCAGTTGGCAGAGCGCCCGAGTAGAAATTGGAAGGCCGTGAGTTCGAATCCCGCTGGGGTCCGTGAATTTTTCACAAATCCGTTTATATATTTAATATATTTGATGGTAACTATGAGTTACAGAAATTTCGCTGTTGCATTACACTCAAAACAGTGTTCTTTCATTTTCGTTTATGTTGATTATAACAAAATATTTTGATCTTTAAACTATTTAGTTTGGCAAGTCTACGAAATAGGATTATTTTTAATGCGCCGTGTTCCTGAGTACCTGGTCGCGAATCTGGGGACCTGGGTTCGATCCCGACCGACGTCAAAATTATTTCTAATTTTTAATGGCACAAAATTGACTCATATCGTCCACTCTGCACGCTAGCAATGAGTGCCCTGGTAAACTGCTCGCACGGTACTAATATGTCATCATCTTTACCGAAATCTGTCTACAACCAGATTAGCCCACCCAGCAATGGGTAATATGCCGTGATGATTGATATATAAAGGGTGGTGACTTAGACGACGCAGCATAGGGGTTTCAATGGTAAAATCTTAATGTGCAGTTATTTGCTCCCCTAATTATTTTAGAGCAAAATTGGATTTAGATTTTTACTACAGAAAAAAATACTGGATCCGAATATGCTACTGTTTATAATTTTTTAATTTCCGGAACCGTAAAAATAGTCATAAACAATAATAACATTTTTGGAAAAATCATTGATACCATGGAACAAAAACTGAAACAAAAGCGCAAGCCTCTGTCATAGATTCTTGACGTTTAAACTTTCTTAAAAATTTAATTAAATTTTGCTATTGTTAAAATGTATACATTGTTGTAATCAACTATTACTTTGTTGTCATTAACTACAATAAAGATGTTTTCATTTTCCTCGGCAGCCTATATCTTTCGACATATTATCTTTCCCTTTCGTACAAATTCAGCGAAAATTATCTGGCGTGGCGTACCTACCATTATAAATTCAAACATGATTGATTTACTTTTGTTGTTTCGTATTTTACATTCATGTACTTCAAAATAGTTAAGGGATTTTTTAAAAAGCCATAGCAGAAGGCTTGAAATCGTAAGAATTTGAAGTACAGATGAATTTTTTAAACTTTAATAGTCCCTGTCCACAGCTTTAAGGCCTACTTTTACTATAATTGACCCATTTTCTAATTTGTTACTGGTGGAGGATCCCATTGCCAACATTCAAATCTACACAAAGTAGTTGGGCACACTTAACAACAGAGTGATATTAAATATTATAACAAGTCAATTTTTAGTTTACGACAGCATTGTTAAAAACAAAATGATACCTAGGCTCCAATTTTAGACATCTATCCACTATTTTAACACAGTACCACTCTCTTGTTAGAAGACAAGTGGCAGTTGCAGATTGCGTTATGACATATACATAAATTGAAGTTATTCAATGCAAATTTTTAAAATTTCTCAATCTAAGTTTCTGGCATACATACCAAAATTATTGCTGTGAGTAAAAAATAGAAGAAAGTTAAGCGACCTCTCATTATTTTCTTCATTTTATCAAAGAATAATGTAAGAATATCAAAATTGTACAACTACTTTAATAAGCCAAAATTTTTCTACGGATGTTTACCGTAACACAAGCATATTTATTAAAATGAAAAACTTTATCTTGAAATATCTTCCTAATGATGTGATGTGTCTACATTTTGGCGAAAAATTTATAAGTTTATTATGTTCACAAATTCCCAATTACGCTTTAAAAGTTTTCCAACCATTATCCATTCTATCTTAAAGACCAATTACGAAATTGCGTTTTCAGAACTAAATTAAATTTCCTTCAAGTTTAACATCTGAAGATTCTCATCGTATCAATAAATCTCATGACGTCAATATTTATAATTAAAGATTGGCTAATCCTCGAAAGGAAAACTTTACATTTCTCAGAATATTAGAAATAATGAGTCAATCGAACCGTGAGTGGATAGTTTACAACTTTTCCCACATGTGAGATGTCCTTTGAGTTAAATGTTAAAGACAATTCTGTAATAAACAACACGGTATGAGGTGCTCGTATATAAGATTGTATCACCTCAACGGTACGTTAATGTATGTAGACTTTGATCTTTCAAACTCAAGGTACAGGATTTATTTTTATAGTTTACCAGTAAATAAACTATTGCAATCAAAAAGAAATTAACTTTACGCTTTAAATAGATTATCAATTTTTTAAATACCTAAATAAATACGTACATACTCGTATATCTGCACAGTTTTTGCCCATTACTGGATTAGCAAATTTTGAGGCCAATTTACTTAACGCAAATTTCAGTAATAATGCATTCGTATCGCAGAAAGTTATTACTCGTTCTGAGTACGTCAAACAACTTTGCCGTATTTTTCTGTTATGAGTATATTCTGCACCATATTAAGCTAGACATAATATTTGTTTGTAAATAACTAAAGGTGCATTCACAAATGAAAATTAGGTTTATGGTTTTTGTTTAGGTTTAAGCATGTCATTCATAAATGTAAGTTTAAATTAACTGTAATTTAGTTTTGGTATATACAGACATCTATGTATATGCTACAAAAACAAGTTTAAAATATCGGTAGAGCAGTACTTAACAGATACCAGTGCGCCGTGAAACTGTCATTCGCTTGGCATTATTGGTTATATTTCAGCAATTAAGTATTGACAGTCTCCATGTTCTTCTCGCATTTGTTTAAAAAGCCGAATCCCCCAAGTGAATACTAAATAAAGATGGGTGTATATATCTATATCGTTTCAGACTCGTTCTCAATGGTGAAGTTTGTGACGTCAAACTAAATCATAAACCTAAAGTTTGGACCTTGCAATGTTTAGCTTTATGATTTGGATTTAGAGACACCAAATTCTGAAGTGTGAATGGAGTCATTACATAATATGCGGCTAAAGTCTTTAAATCTAAAGTATAAACCATAAATCTAAACCTAATTTTCGTTTGTGAATGTACCTTTAGTACATTTAAATTTTTATAGAATCCAACTCTTCGTCTTTGTATAAATTTTGCAAACTTAAAGCAATATTTGTGTTCTATTGGAATTCTAATAAAGAATAGAAAATATATATTTTGAATCTCGTTCCACTATTTTATAGATTATTATTTTTATAATTTTTCAATCATAAATTTCGTTAAAACTCAAGGTGCAGAATTTATTTTTATAGTTTACTAGTTTGCAATAAAAAAAATTAACTGTGTAGATTAATATGGTTTTTGTTTGTTTATCACTTAAAAATGAATATTTTATATAAAAAGCATAGGTATCAGGAATTTTATAATTAATATTGTAAACAACTAAATTATTGTTGGAGATTAAAAAACGTCAAACCATGACTTAAGGCAAAACAGATTCAAACAAAATAATTCAATTTTATCATAGTTTTTCAATAGTTAAAATAGAGATATTTTCTCTAAAATCAGTTCTAACCTCACACAATTATTATTGTAAGAATTACATCAGTGAAAAGAATAACCCTTCAAATTCATTTGTTACATCTTTATTTCAAGTTTGATAAATAAAACTGATAGATAAACTGACCGTCTGACAAGGGCAGAAAAAAATATCTTTTTGCATCGAAATTTTTTTTTAGATCGTAATGTTCAAGGTTTTTTATTATAAAAACTCTATTCATACAGGACGTATCGAGCGTAAAATTAGCCCATCATCAACATTGCTAAATTTAAATATAAATCAAAATGTTACAATTTTAGATTTATACCAAGAATTTTAATCCAAAATCTATTATAGCAAAAACAGAGTAAAACAGATGTGTTCTCCATGGCGACAGGAGAAACTCAGAGGCCCAGTAATAGCTACCAACAACAATGCAACTGAGCCTAAAGTTTACGCCCGAAACGTCCTGTTTATATTGACTTTTTATAATAAAAAACTTGGAACTTTAAGACCTAAATTTTTTTTCGAAGCAAAATACCAAAGACCTCCAAAATAAATTTAACCCAAAAAAATATAAGTTCAGCTCGTTTCAACTGAAAAAAAACTTTCAAATGATCAAATTTTAAACGGTAGTGCATGTGTCTGTGTATTAAACTTGACTACCCATCTAAATTCCAACTGTATCTTCATATGCTTAATCATTTTCTTGTATATATACCGTTCCACAACCGTTATATTCAATCACAACTATTATATCTTTAGTTCCCTACGATGACATAACTACGTGAAATCCACAACTGTAGTGACATCATATTATATTACACAGGACAGGTCACAAGGTGCATGCAGATGTCGTCACCTTTGTACACAATTTTATACAGTTTACTGTATGTTAAATTTAATTTATGCACAACACAAGAATTATTGTTAACAAAACTTACTCAGCAGAGGTCAGATTACTCACAGAGAATTATTATATACAAAAGAAGAAAAAATCTGCATTTAAAAGGACGCAAAAAATTATTCCTTGTCAGAGTAATTAAAAAAATAATAGTGATTCAAAGATTATCTTGACAAACATGAGAAAATTATTTTTAAACTAATACTGTTATTAGCGCGGAGTTGTATGTACATATATGTATGCGTTGAATGAATGAATATAATTCTGATAAAAATGATGCAAATCCGACTGGTCAAACTTATTAATCACACAAAAATAAATCATTCGATACAGATATACAGGTGTCCCAATGAAAACGCCCTCGTCGGCTAAATTAGACAAAAGTTGCCTCCTTTCGGAAGCCATTATAGTGTTGCGTGTATCGGTATTTGAAAAAAGAAATACAGAGATCACTAGATATAGACGAAAATATAAATTTTGCAGATTTTTATTTTTGTAAAAAACATCGAAATGTGAAGTAATACTGGATTTTGATTTGCACCTCTTTAGGGCACTTTCTTATGCTCTATCCAACAGCATACCTCAAATTATTTTATCACTGTTGGATATCAAGTTATAATGTCAACATTTTTATTATTTTATGGAGAGGTTGAAATTGAAATAGCTATTTATGAAATAAGTACGGAAAAATAAACTTTACCTATACTTGTTGCGCACAAGATTATATACAATACTGTTTGGAAGAAGTCTAAAAATGTCACTGTTAATACGAGGTCTGTTATAGTATATTATATACTCAAGGACTAAAGTGCATATTCAATCCTGTGTGTGAAGTAATCACCTGAGGGATTGAATGCACTTTAGTTCTGTGGTATATACGCTATTTTTCGCACTCCCGTATCAAATGGAACCATATTAGTGTAAAAGAAATTAATCTTACAATTTGACAATATAATGTCAAAAATTTTGTTCAAATTTAAACTCAACGCCTGTTCAAAATGTAGTGCAGATACGAATAAATAAATCATAGTAACTATATAATGTTATGGAAACATCTTATTTATTTTTACTTTAGTCCCCCAGGGATTTTTTTCATATTTAATCCCTCTGGGACTTAATTTGAACTTTAGTCTTTGAAATGAGTGATTAGAATCGCTCTTTAGTCTCGGGAGTGCGAAAAAAAAGTATACGACTTTATTTTTTTGTTGCGAAACCTGATGGATTTGAATCAAGCGCGCTTGCATAAGCCGCCTTTGAACCTTCGTGCGCATGCGTGAATTTTTTCCCACCTGTCTGTTGCTGGCAAGCAGCATTTGAGTGAGGTAGTGTGTAGTGCGCTCGTCGGTTTTTCATTGCAAGGAAAATGACGGAACGACTGGAGCAGCGTTATTGCATCAAATTTTGCCTAAAAATGGGCGACAGCCAGGTGGATACCGTTCAGAAGATTCAGACCGCTTTCGGTGATGATGCTATGGGCATTATACAGATTAAACAGTGGTACAACCGATGTAAAGACGGCCGTACATTGGTGGAGAGCGAGCCATGCTCCGGTCGGCCATCACCATGCCGAAATGACCAGGTCATTGCCAAAGTGAACGCTGTGGTGATGCGGGACCGTCATTTGCGTATCCGAGAAATTGCGGAAGAGGTGGGCATCAGCACTTTTTCGGCACATTCCATTATAACCAAAGATTTAGCCATGAAGAGAGTGGCTTCGAAATTCGTGCCGAAGCTGCTGACGGCGGAGCAAAAACAACTTCGTGTTGAAGTCTTACAGGACATCCACCAACTGTGACCCCGACTTCATGAACACCATAATCACTGGTGACGAATCCTGGGTGTACGGATACGACCCGGAAACCAAATCACAGTGGAAGCAATTAAAAACCGACGAAAGCACAACACCTACCGCACTCAAATGCTGCTAGCCAGCAACAGACGCTATCGACAGGCGGAAAAAAATTCACGCATGCGTACGAAGGTTCAAGGTCGGCTCATGCAAGCGCGCTTGATTCAAATTCATCAGGTTTTCGCAAAAAAATAAGGTCGGATACTTTTCTAACAGATCTCGTATACAAATAAATAAAGTTAATTGTTACAACAGAAAGTGATAGTTGAATGCGGAAAAATAATATGTATTCACACTGAAATACGTCTCCACACTGAGTAAGAATTTTTTTTTCCTAAATCATATGAATATTGCAATAAAGGAGTTTTTCATACAGTAGGTAATAAGAAAAGAAAATGATATGTAACATCTGTTCATTAATTACAAACAACAAAAGTGCAACTATTATTAAATTTATAGATTTTACTTTAGTGGTTCAATTTTGTATTTTGCGTTATGTAATAATCATTTGTTGAAACGTTCATAGTCAAGCTGCATCAAAATTGTTCTACCGTTTGACATATTTCAGTTTGTATTGTATTAAAAAATACAAGTGTCAATTTCTCAGATGTATCAATTTATTTCTCACTAATCTAACATCATTAAAATCTTTTCTCGAAATTTTAGTAATATTTTCGATTTTGTTGTTTCATTTAAATACCAAACCAAAATCCAAGTAAAGAAATGCTTGTCTCAAATCAAAACAAAATACTGTCTTTTAAAAATGACTAAATCAAGATTTTTTCTTAGCGAAAGTCTATATAAAATGCATAAAGCAATTTGGCAGATAAGGATAAATTAATGCGTGAAATTCTGTTACAATCCTATTTCGATATTTAATGAACGTTGGGATTGAGAAAATACACGCACAAGATATTTAATGAAGATGCAACTACATACTAACATATTCTGAGATGGGCAGGGTAATTTAATGTTACTTTTACATCATAGAGAGTTCATTTTACTGAGGTATTTTTTAAAAGGTACCAAAGATTACCGACTGTAATAAATATTTTACTATCTGTAAATGAGTCTCATAAAATTTCAAGTAGGCATAACTCTCGGCTTAATGCTTACAGGTATAACCGAAGAATTTTAAATTATTACTTCTTTTAAAGTACACCTTAAATAGACTTGTTTTGTATTTTTAAACTAATTCACTTTTAACTAAGCCTTGTTCGCGATAAAGACGTTAGCAAAATTAGTTTCAGATTTCTGATGGTTATTTACAAAATTATATTCATGCAGGTAACAAGAAAATTGAAAGAATTATTTTACTAAAATATTTTTAAGTACACTTTACTAAGTATAGGTATACGTATTTGGATTGAGACAATAGAACATGATTTTAACATTAAAATAAAAACCAAATAGTTGTTCAACACGAAAATATCAGTTCACTTTGTTAAGTTTTCGTTTTATTTGAAGGACGAACAAGAAAAAAAAATCATTTTCTTGGTAATGAAATTTTCTTATTTTGTCTGACAGATACATATTATATTACAAGAAATCACAAATTATATTTGAGAAAATGAAATTTCAAAATATAAATTGAATTTTAGAGAAATGAACTGAATAAAATATACATAGGTATACCTACTTATATCTTCCTTTAGCTTGATCTATAAAG
Source organism: Harpalus rubripes (assembly GCA_963082715.1). Lineage (NCBI taxonomy): Eukaryota > Metazoa > Arthropoda > Insecta > Coleoptera > Carabidae > Harpalus > Harpalus rubripes. The sequence continues at coordinate 26,014,740 of OY720453.1, read as the reverse complement.
AATTGATTTTACTGTATTTAAACAAGGAATATCAGAATCTTAACTAAACAGTAAATGTACCTAAACAACAAAAAAAAGTATATCTCAAAATTCAAAACAGATAATATATCTACTTCCTGTATTTAATTCATTATTAATTATTTAGTAAATGTACATATTTTATGCAAATAACAAACATTTTACAAATTTAACAAAATGTCAAAGTTTACCCAATTTTACCGGAAGTAATCAGACAATTATAGGAAATCAATCAACATAAAATACAACTCATTTCCTATAATTTCTATAGTTCATTCAACTGTTTCGCAACAAAACAAATGAATCAATGAACATCACCATGACACCCGCATAGTGCATACTAAACATTAATCCTTTCAATTAGAGATGGACTGGATGAAACAAATACCAACACAGTGACGTAGTCAAATATTCACAGTAAAATCGGAGCAAAAATGCACTATATACTAATCAATCTATTTTCCTAAATACAAAATTTTGGAAATTAATTTCTGGAGTAGACTAAGATTTGATTACTGATCTAATTATGATCAATAATATAACAGCATCAATTTTACAATCTCTGGTTAAAATTTTAACTGCCAGTTAAACAAAAAAATCTGAAAAGAAATGTGTCAAACGCTATCAAATGACAAATTATTTATCATTGCTGTCAATAATTCGATTGGGCCGTTCACAAAAGTAAGGAATAAATTTATACTTAGGAATAAATTAACTCCACATTTCACCAACCAAATTTTGAATTTAGTTAACTAACCGGAGAATATCTGTGATAAAAATATTTTTAGTTAATTGCCTAGGGCCCGGAAATGACTAGTGCGTGTAAATCAGAAATGCATCATTAACAATTATTATGATTTTATTTTGTAACCAAAATGTAATATATTTTAGCTAAAGCTAACTGAAAATAATATTTATGTAGATTCATAGAACTGAATTAAAAGTAGGGAATTATCGTCTATTCATTTGTCTGCCATCTGGTATCTGGTGGTGCGACTATGCGAACACTATCGTTGCAAATTATTAACACCAGAATTAATGCATTCATTTATTCAACAAAATAATATAATAGCAACAATCCCAAATTTGGATATTATTTTAATAATATATCTAACTTTGCCAATAAGCAATGTAGGTGGAAAGAGGACATTTTCAGTTCTCAAAAGAGTAAAAAATTATTTGAGAAGTACTTTAGGACAACAAAAATTAAATAGTTTATCTATGTTGTATATTGAAAATGATGCTTTAAGCGAGTTTTGTAATTTGTAATTTATACTATTATTTATATTTTAATAGTATGTGCATTATATCATAAAATAACCAAAATTTCAATATTTTACTTATTTATTTTCGTTTTTAACTTTATTAAATAAAAAAATGGGTGAGGAGGGTAGGGGCCCGACGTAAACTCTTTGCCTAGAGCCACATATTTCCTTAATCCGGCACTGCAATTAGACACAAATTTTAATAGAAATATAAAAACCTGTTTCAAACATAACAAAGTAAATTATATAAATTATAGAAAAACATACGAGCTATCAATGTATTCTAATCCATCAGTCAAATATTTGTCCACATCAAAATCGAGCGAATTAATTTAACCGTGTCATATATACCGTTGTTAAAGGTAACTGAGATGGGTGAAATAAAAATATGTAGAATTCCTTGGTTATTTTAAATTTAAGAATAAATTATTTAACTGAGATTGGTAAACATGGCCGTATAAAAATATTGTTTATCTGGAAGTTAAAATTATAACTGGGGCACTGGGTGTTGCAAAATTGGCCCTTAGAATAAATTTAGGTGAAAGAATATAAATTCATTTATCATTAATTTAAATATTCTCTATTAAATCCTCAGTAAAAGAAAGGAGGCATCCAACATTTTCCAATAATTGTACGCCATATAAGACATATTTTTTAAAATGTTGACAGCAACAAATTTTTTGTCCCTCCTACCTTATATTATTAAACTTAGATGTCATTATTTGTACTTACGTTTTAAACCAGGCATGCTTAGCATCACTTTCAAAATTATTGTAGGTTATGTTCGTTTGAATTGAATACTCCTACGCCATGGGTTCTGAACGTGGAGTGGAAGGTCATTAACTGTTAGAAATGACTAAAATTCAGAATACCAAAAATTTGAATCACAAAATGTATACAATGTTAAAGATCTAATTTTGGTTTTACTTCCTGTAGTTAAACTTGTAATTTATTCGAATGTACGCCACTGTGTCTATATCTGTCTGCTTCATTTACAAGTAAATATTTAATTACGCTTTCCGAGAACGAGTGCATTCCTACAATTAAAACTGTAACTATAATTGCTAAATTAAACGCTTGTAATTATTTTTTTATTGTGTGAATCGGACTGTCGTGTGAAGAAAATGAAATTTTTTGCGGGAAACTTCAATCCTATACGCTAGTCAAAAAGGAAAATGCTTTGTTTAATTGAATGACGTAATTTTTAATTATTAATTGAGCTAATTAGAAGTGTCTGAGACGAGAATCTTCTAAGATGAAGTATAATTTGTGGAGATTTAACGGTAGTGAGACGTTATTGATTAATTAGACATGAATAATTCAGATCTTGTAAGCAATTTAACACGTAATTAATTTTTATAACTAATTAAGTTTTGCAAATTAGATTACAAGCTTCCCTTATTGCCCACACTTTATATTCTTTCAGAGCAATATAAATGCAATAAAAGTTATATAATAAATTAAATATATAAATTACTACTTTTTATCCACTATACTGTGCCAATCTTCAAAAACTTTTATAATAACAGAAATAAATAATGGAGTACGTATCAGTAAGTCACTATACGTTTAATTTTTTTACGGGTTAAACACATTCAAGTAAATTAATTTTATGCATTATATAAACTATGAACAGCTTTTCGTGAAAAATATATTGTGATATATTCAAAAACTTTCTAAATTTAGTATTTAAGACTTTTATATTAATGAGAACAACATATTAGATTTTTTCCAAAATTGATAAACCGGAAATGATATTTTACTTGAAGCTCTGGCTCTGAACAGATTTTAGTGAAAAATATTTTATGATATACTTATACCAAAAATTTTCAAATTTGGTATTTATAACTTTTATATTAATAAGGACATATTAGATTTTTTCTAAAATTGATAATCCGGAAGTGATACTTTACTTGAACCTCTGAACAGATTTTCGTAAAAAATATATTATGATATATTCCAAAACTTGTCAAATTTGGTATTTACGACTTTTACATGAAGGGAAGCAACATATTACATTTTGGCTAAAATTAATAAACCGGAAGTGATACTTTATTTGAAGCTCCGAACATATTTTCGTGAAAAATATATTGATACAATCCAAAACTTTTCAAATTTGATATTTATACTTATATTAATGAGAACGACATATTAGATTTTTTTCTAAAATTGATAAACCGGAAGTAGTACTTTACAGAAAACTATAAACAGATTTTCTTGAAAAAATATATTAAAACATGATTAAAAACTTATCAAGTTTGGTATGTAAAACTAGTGTATAATTTAAAACAACATATTAGATTTTGACTATACCTATATGATAAACCGGAAGTGATTCTTAATTTGGAGCTCTTAATAGATAATCCAAAATTTCATATTTTTCTATTTACTGGAACAACAAATTAGATTTTGGTTTACAAACGATCAATCGGAAGTGATACTTTACTTAAAGCTCATTGCTATTTTAAACATGGAATTGATGGGAGGTTATGTGCTGGCCACATCAGATTTTTTATTTATATTATACGGCGCAAATTCAATTCTATTGAACAAACCAAAGTACTGTGTGCAAAGAACTTTTGCAGCACGCTTTTCTATATTCACGCGTTGTTACATACAAAGGTTGGTTTTAGCTTATATCTGCTAAAATAGTAGGTAAAGATACAAGAAAAAGTTAAATGTAAGAGTTGTCTAATACAACCTAATCTACAATTTAGCATTAACAAATTTTTCCATGGCCTACTAATTTACCGGAGAAATTTCCACTTTGATTTTTTAAATGGAACACCTATATAATTTGTGAAATAAAGTTCTAAATCAATTTTTCTTTACAATGTTGTATAAAGCCGGCATCCCACGGCTCGTGGCTCGGCGAAGTTTTACCTGAGTTTGGCGAGTCTCGGTAAATTTGATACGAGTCACAGGGAAACGCGTCGCTCGCCTAGGTTCGGCTAGCGCAGCCTTTCCAAGAACCTTTTCACCGTTCCAGTATATTCTTGGTTCGGTAACGACGTTTGCAAGTTAAGTCTTGTTTAGGTGGTGTCTGAGTTTACATCGTATTAGTTTTCTCTACGTTTCTATTCAGATATGTACATAATTTTACATTATTATTATTATTATTATTATTATTATTATTATTATATTTATTTTCTCGATAAAGATACAATAGTTTATACAATTTATATATTTTCGGTCTGCCATGGCTTTTCTGGAGAAGAACTTCATCCTGACCCATTAAGCATTTATTATTATTATTATTATTATTATTATTATTATTATTATTATTATTATTATTATTATTATTAATACTATTATTATAATTATTTTTACTTTCCCGATAAATATACAACAATCTGTTTATTTTAGGGATTCATTTTCAAATGCGTAGGTACATATCGACGAGAATGGCTCGGTGTAACTCGTCCGAGCCAGTACAAACGAGCTACAAAGCAACCACAAGCCATGAGCAAGACGCCATGGGAAAAGTCAAGACGCGTTAAAGCTCGTACTCGCCCAAGTCCACGAGCGGCGCGAGACTCGCCGAACTACGCGTCGTGGGAAGCCGGCTTAACAAGTAGGGGTATACCTTTAAATTATGTTTAATACAGCAAATAATAAAATGATAACTGATAAAAGTTGACATTTTCAACATTTCAGCCAATCAGAGAGGTCAAAACTATGCCTTATGCTCTACAATACTGAATGGCTTAAAAGGAGTAAGACTATAGTGAAAGTGACTTTTAATAAATGTTGGTACGCTTTATGGAAATAAATAAGTTATATAAAAAAATGTGTCTCTTGTTATTAGTAACCTCTTACGAGCATATAAACGTTTATTTTAAAAAATACAATTTATACTTTTCTACTTCAGCAAAAGTAAAATGGAAAATATGCGACAGATCCTTATTTTAAACAATATTTTATTCACAACCTCGAAATTAACATATTACTCAAGCAACCAGAAATGTCAATTTCCCAGTGTAGGTCACAGGGAAAATTTGTAAAAAAACATTGGCTTTCCCAATTATTCTACAACTGAGTTACACTAATAAAATTATCTCGAAATTTATTATACATATAATATACCTAGTATTTCCGTGATTTTTGTCTATTAAAACCCACAAAATTACCGATAACCGCCAATATTTTTATAATCAATTTGTTTGAGTCAGTGTCACCCGAAGTGCCACATGTTATCATCACCATCTACTGCCAAAATAAAACATAACGTCAAATTTAGATTATTGCAGTCTAAAGTCCGGTATTTTCATGTTTGGATAAATTGTCTGTTAACGTAACTGTCAGTTAAAAAGAAAAATGTATAACCGATATTATACCATAACTTAAGTTCTAAAAACTACACATACAATGTGTTGAAACGAAGGTGCGAACATATGTATTTAACGTGGGATTTTAGTTTTTTTGCAATTTCCTGCTCTCCCGATCATTTTAAAGCAAAAACTGTGGACTTCACAATTTTAAAATAGTTATTTATGTAACAAGTGTGAAAAGTAGTACTTTTTTGGTCGAGTGCGATGTTTTACGCAGCCGAATGCGGAAATTGTAGCACGAGACAAAAAATACTATTTTACACACGTGTTGCATACAAAATTTTTCCTACAACCGAAATGGTATTAATGTTTCTCATAATACTGAGTGTACATTCATCCAGAAGCTTCAAATATTATGTTAGTACTCTTTCTCATAACACTGTACAACATGTAACTTAAACACTTGGAAGAATCTCAAACAGATGATGATTAGTCTTTTATAATGTACAAATTATACATTTAATATTAATATCAAAAATTAGGTTAGGTTAGTATACATGTCAAAAAAATGTTAATGTTCTTAAAAATTAGTTTAGTACTCAATCTTTAAAAAAAAATAGATTTGTTTCATTTACAGTTCATATTCATATTTTTAAATAATTTTTTTTACTTTCAGTATTATTTACTACCTAATTATATACTTGAAAGGTAAATTAACCAAATTTTAATGTTGCCTAGCAACGCTTATTTACTTTTCAAGCACTAGTGCGTGAAAAGTACTTTTCACGCACTAGTGCTTGAAAAGTGACACTTTACACACTGTAATGAATGCGTGAAAAGAACTTTTCACGCACGGTTGTAGGAAAAGAAATTTTTCTATTTTGGTTCTTTAATATGTACTTTATGAAACCCATTTGAATGTCATAAATTACTTTTTATGACATCCAAATGAGTTTTTTAAAGTACATATTAAACAACCGAAATTGTAATTCCTGGACTTGAAATAACGTACATTTTTTGAAAAAATAACCAAAATAGAAAAAATAGTATAAAATACACGTTTCATAAGACATTTTAGCGCACTTGTCCCCTTAGAAAACTCGCGGCAAGCCGCTCGTTTCTAAAAATGACGCGTGCGGTAAAATCATATCTTATGAATCTTGTATCTTAATGTAATATTTAATATTTTGGTTTATTAGTAGCTATAGCCATGAGACTTGTTTTATTTTTTTCTGGTTTTCATAATTTATTCATAAACGTCAAACGTCAATTTGACATAAAAAAGAAATAAATTAAGTAATGAATGTTTATTCGAATGAGGAACCTATCTAAAGGAATATTATTTACAAAAGAATACGGAATTTATTTTCCATATGTCAAATTGACATTTGACGTTTATAATTAATTTAGGAAAACTAGAAAAAGGGAGCAAGTGTCATGGCTATTACTATTAATAAAACGAAATTTTGGAATTTCTTTTCAAAATTATGAAGAAACTAGACATATAATAAAAAATGTTAAAACAGTTTTAATTATGAGTAACTTCGCACAGTTTTTGCCCTAAAATGAGGAGAGCAGGAAATAGCAAAAAACTAAAATCTCATGTTAAATCCCTATGCTCGGACCGTAGCGTCAACACCCTGTATGTGCCAAGTTTTCGATGCCACATTTTTCGTTTTAACCACCAGTTAAGTTAACAAACAGTTTAACCAGCGATGAAAATACAATGCCTAAACGAATTTACAAGTTTCGCGGCAAAATTTTTACTTTGTTAATAATTTTGTATGCAAAATAATATACGAACCTCTTGCGAGAAGAAGTCTTCATATTATAGTTTATGTAAATTGTAATTCTTCAATTTTCAATTCTAAAAATATCTTTTCAATAAAAACAAAGATATAAATACAAATGACAACATTCTTAATTAATATTCAATCATTACAAATACGATTCCAACTTAATGATTTTTAAACAATCTTCTGTATACTTTTCTTTTATGGAAAGTTCAAGTATGTCACATAAACTTTACTTTCAACATTATCTTTGGGTGGCATGGTATGTTTACTTTCGATGATCTATAGATCATGTCCAAGGTTTTTACATATGTATTTTTCTCAAGAAATTGAAAGAAGGCCTTGAACACATATGGATATTGTGATTTGTAATTGACATTTGCACATCATGTAATAGCAACAGTTAATCAATACATCAAATGATTTTTTGCGGATACAGTAGGCGTTCGAATTAAAAATTAGCGATTTAAATTGCTACATGATATTGGATGAAGTACGCACTTTTGCAGGATACTTAAACCGCAAGCGAGTTCTGAACGCCTACGAATCATGTAAACTGATTTCCAAAAAAAATGATTGAAATAATGAGCCGTTAAAAATATGTGCTTCTTTTTAATTCGTTTCCCTCTAACGCAGAAAATACCTATTTTCTTGTCGGTTGCAGATAAATTGAATTTGTCGTACCTTGAAAATAAATTATTAATATTTTATCTTTTTATCTATTAATAGGTTAGGTGCTGGATCATTCATTTTACTTTTTCAAATAATGTAAGATAGGTATGTGATTACAATATCAAAAATCATTTCAAAAATGATGGTAGGTATACTCCTGAAGTTTAGTATGTCATTGGCATTCATAAATTAAAAATAAAATTTAATAAAATCTTAAAGAACTTTAATTTTTACATTTTCATTTTAATAGTATATAACAATAGTAACGAGAGTTGTAAGCAGCGTATTATCCACGAAAATTTACGCACAAGCCGCTAGGCGAGTGTGTAATCCCAAGAGTGCGTAATTGCTTTACAACTTGAATTATATACTATACCTTTTCTACGACCACTCATTATTTCTAAGTTAAAACAAAATTCAGATATGTTAGTTATTGTAAATTTGACTGAAATATTTATTATCATAAACAAAATTCAGATACGTTAGTTATTGCAAATTTGACTGAAATATTTATTGTCATAATATAATATTAACCCAACCATCAGTCCTGCCAACTTAAATTTGCTTGTCATTACGTAACAGTGTTACGTAATGAAAGTTCATTACTCAACAGTGTTACGTAATAAAAGTTCATTACGTAACAGTGTTATGTAATGAAAGTTCATTACGTAGCACTATTTGTAATCGCGAACTTACATCGATAGTAGTCTGTTCTGTAAAGACCCACTTACATTAGTGGTAGTAGAAAATTATGATTACAGTAACAGCAGACGATGACTTGCTATTACCTACCTATTATGGCAACTGTCACGTGACAAACCTGTCTAAGTGTCTAGTGTCTACTGACTAATGAGTTACATATTTCTTTTTTTCATGTTTTCCTATTTAGCAATAATCCGTCTGTACCTTCACGCAAAATAACGTCATTGTAACAATGAATGTTCAAAATTAAAAATTACAGATAGGTATGTTTATTTTGTACATGTTTTAATACATTATAAAAATATTTTTAGTCACATCCTATTCAGCAGGACAATATACTCGTAAGTTTCTCAAATACGTTTACAAATAACACGAAATTATTACCTACAGAATAAATAAAAAATTAAACAGAATGACTAGTTTCACAATATTGTACGTTCCCATTATACGTTAGGCGGTGTATTTGATTTTAGTCGCAGTAAATGGTAATGACAATGATAATATACAGGATTTTTGTAAACCTCTGTCACAAATTTTAAGAGTATTATAGTACAGACCAAAATGAACAAAAAAAAGTTAACATGGGCCCGATCTTTAATAGTTTCTGAGTTGTAGGCAGTGAAAAATGAATTTGTACAGAGTTTATCAGTTTATCTCTGATACCAGTTGTGTCTCGAAAACAAAGAGTTATGATTTCGATTAAATGAGACTCTTTCTTTACCTTTCAGACGAAACCTTAGATGTGCTTTTGTTTTTAAAAAAATAATAATAATCAAATATTAAGTTAAATGTGGCGACATTGGACAATATTTAAATTTCAATCAAATAATTTCGTAACTATTAGAAATTGAGAAAAATGTTTCATTCAAAATTTTATTGTTTTTTAATAGTCTATTTGCTGACAGGAAATTTTGTTCAATCACTATATTTGTCAGATTTCTTCGATTTTTCATTTTTCTCTGAAACAGTTGAAGGTTAGACCTATGCATAATTGAGCTTTTTTTACTCATTTTGGTCTGTATTTACCCTTAAAAATTGTGACACAGGTTTAGAAACACCCTTTTTAATAAATATTAAGGATTCATAGGACAAGTGCTTGACCAGGGGTGCTCAAACTTTTACTATCGAAGATCGACCATAAAACTTTTAGCGGTGAGCGATCGACTAGATAGGAAAAAATAGAAAATTTATATACAGGAGTCTCAAAAAACGCGCCCTGCAAGGGGATCTCGAGGACTAAAAAAGATACGAAGTTAGCTAAATTAAATAAAAGTTGCCCTATTATAGGGGACGAGTTTAGTAGTGTTACCATGTTGCGTTATTTGAGGAAATATGCATAGACGAAGATGAAAACTTAGCATTTTAAGGAAGGTATAGGGGTGAGGGGGGCACATTGATACTGGGGGCACTTCGGTACATTTTAAAATTTCGCAGTATTATGGGCGGAAAAATTTACAATTTTTTTTTAAATAGATGTCGCTAAGGTGTATAATCTTCAGTTCAAATTACAACTCCGTCAAAACCAAATCAAGAGATTTCTGGGCAAAAAATTCATTTCGTCGATCCAAAGTAAATTCAATTCGAAATTTTTGTGAGCATCGAACTTTTCTCGTGATGCCAATTTATATTTGTTTATAAGATACTGTCATTATTATATGGATTAGCTATTATTTTCTATTTTATAATGTTTGAGTTTTCTAATATTAAAATTTTGACTTATTTTTCTTTTAAAAGTGAGGTTATGGGGTACTTTGATACACCTTTGGGTGAGGTACATTGGTACACTGTTAGGTACCCAATTAATACTAAATGATACTAACTATTGGTTTGTTTTCCGTTTTTTTATTAAGAAACAAATCAAATGAAACTTTTATATTCCCAATATTCCCGATATAAGCGATATCGACTTAAATAACATCGTTCTTATATTACCAGTGCCAACAATAATCGATGGTGCAGCGCGTCAATGTCTTCTTAATTTTCCAGTTAAACTAAGCAATTATTCATTACAATTTTTTTCAAATCTTGTACCTTGTTATAATATCATTGGTACTTGTATGCATTTTAAATATTTTTATTGTTTAATAAAATAAATATTTTTATATTTTATGGGGTCTCGTGGCTGCGTGCCAGAGTGCTGGTCGCGAATCTGGGGAACCGGGTTCGATCCTGACCGACGCCAAATATTTCGAATTTTAAATGGCACAAAAATGACTCCTGTGTTGCACTCTCCACGCCAGTAATCAGCGCCCGTGAGGTGACGCCTGGTAAACGCCCACACGGTACAAATGTCATCATCGTTACCGATATCTGCGTACAAAGCAGATTGGCACACCCAGCAATGGGTAATATACCGTGATGATATATTTATTTATTTATTTTTTATTTATTTAATGCAGAATATTCGTATTTATTTTTTATTTTGAGTCATTTATCATCGTACCCAAGCATGTACCAATGTACCACAGGCATGTACCATTGTACCTCCCCCTAGAGGGCAAATTGGTACGATTTTTATTTTAATTTTAAATTAACGTAGTTCATTAAATAATGTTTTTTTTTTCAATATTAAATATTTACATTATGAACCCAAAGAGCGAAGTATCGATTACCTGTAAACATTTTCAGAAAAAATAGACACACACCCAATAATAAAATAAAGTGTCCGAATTGTACCAATGTACCCCCCTCTCCCCTATTGTCTTTGGTCAAAAAATTCGGTGGTGATTTTTTGATAAATAAGCACGTTTTAGGGTCCCTAGAATACGATTTTACTATTTTTACGATGATGTGTGTGTGTGTGTGTGTGTGTGTGTGTGTGTGTGTGTGTGTGTGTGTGTATGTGTGTGTGTGCGACAAAATTTTCTAATGCGATAACTCTAATACTACAATTCCAAAAATTATAATTCTTTCGTATTCCTCTTCGTTATTTCTATGTGAAGAGCTGATTAGATTTTGGTTATAATTGGTCAACCGGAAGTACCCTCATATGAAGATTTTAACAGTTTTTCTTTTAAAAAAACGATGTTAAATATCATTTGCCACATTTAATGTTATTATAAATATGAATGAATATTTTATTCTCTATACGATTTGAATGCATTTTATACTTCATATTAAGTGGATATAGAGTTAAAAAATTATAAAGAAATTAAATATCATATATTAGCCAGCTATGCTATAACTCTGGAAACAGCTGCTATATTAAGAAAATTCTGATTGAAAGGTGTCAGTGTCAAGTGCAGTTGACAGTATGTTTGTTATAATTTTACTGGAAATATAGGATCTTTTGCTATAAACATTCTGTATGGAATTTGTATAATATACATACAACTGCCATAAGGTAATGTACAAGAAATGGAATCTTTTGCAAGGAACTTTCTGTATGACATTTATACAAAATACATAGAACTGACGGAAGGTAATGTGCTGGCCACATCAGATTTTTTTATTTGTGCGAATAATTTGCAAATGTGAAATAATACTGAATTTTGGTAGCACCTCTTTATTTTGAATTTCCAAACGGTGTTTAATTTGTCTATGTTCTGATCGTTTGTTTCAAACAATTAAATTGTAATAATTATCAAATTTATAGGAACTGGAGACCATGTAACAGAGAGTAAACTAGATATCGCGAGTATTGGCGACTAAAACTACCGATGGCGGCGCTAGTGTTGTAGCATACACGTGCTCTGAAAATGGTATTGTGCTATAAGATCGCATATAGAAACATTGTATACCAACATTCGTTTTGAAGTATACTAACAAATTCATTAAACTTTTTATAAATAGTGTTAGTAATAATTTTGTGTACGTTCTTAAATTATAATAACATTCGAAGAAAGTTATCTTAGACTTATTTTAAGGAAATGTTTACTTATTTGGAGGCAACAAATTCTTCTCGAAATTTTATAGAAGGGGGAGAATTGTTGAATCGTGTGTGGTTATTTTTATGCAGCGTTAATGAACATAATGCTACATCCTCATGAGATTAGAACAACTTTAAATTTACAATTGATTATTTACAAAATGCTCTTGTATAGCTGGCCATAGTCGCTAGTGCAAACACATTACAGCTGTCTTTATATTTTGTACAAGATAGTAAAATAGTACCATATATTATTTATGGATGTTAAATAAATATGTATTTACTTAGTTAAGAAAATTAAAATGGAACAAATATTTTTCAAATTGTTTTAATTACAAGTGTAAGAAATATATTGCATGCTACACATAAAGTGAAAAGTGTATTATTTTACTCATGAATTGGTCAGGAAATAATACAATACTTTTCATTTTTGTTATCCTCTTATGATTCGTCACTTGTTTTCCAGTTCGTATTTTCCTAATCCAGCCCTCTCTTTTGTCGATAGCCTCCATTTCACCAAATTTATTTTGAATGTCACTCTTCCTTTCGCCAATTTTTGGGACAGGTAATTTCTTCCTACCCCGAGAATGACAGCCATAAACGCAGCATTTGACATTGTTCATATTTTTTCTTTGCTCATATTGCAAAGTAATTTATATGTACTTTAAAACAAAAAGACAAACAAGGAACCGGCAAGGAATCCAATGCACTATATATATTTACTGTATAGTTGAATAACAGAATACCATTTTCAAGAGTTGCATATATCGTCCGCTTGAGGGATTCACGTTAATTTTAGTCGCCAATACGCGATCGACTGTTTGAGGACCCCTGCTGCTAGACCAACCAGAAAAGTAGTTTCGGGAAAAATGATTTAAACACTTTATTTTAACCTATTGTTACTGTCTAGTCTAAATGGCGCAGACAGAGTAGGTATAAACAGAAAATTATCAGCTATCTTTTCTCAATGTTATGATCATTAAATATATTTTCCATTTTGCCCCCATGAGCGAGCTTAAATGACAAGTTCTTTTATTTACATACACGACTTAAAAATGTAAAAAAATTTGACATTTATCCATTTTTGGAAGAATATAATCAGTACCATACACTAACTAAAATTTTAAAAATTTGTTTAAAATCCCTCATTGGTACTTAGATCTTTTGTAAGGGGTAAACTTGTCCTCTATAGGGGTCATTTTTATAGAATGGAAATGTACTCGTATGCTTTCGTCTTCCAAATTAGGTCATCATTTTCATATCAAATGACTCACAAATCAAAAACCTCATCATTATTGTCCTTATCCAGGCCTGACAAAAACCCACCTACGCTGACAAGTGCACAGAACCGAACTTCCTATTCTAGGGGAAGAATAATTGTAAATAGTAACGTGATTCATCTGTTCAGCCAAGTGCAAAAGTTACAAACTCTATTAGTCACTAGGCATAGAGCAAAGGTAATTATTAAGTCTTAAAACAATCAAGAATTCTACGCACGTAATGCAAACAATTGAATAGTCAACAGTGGGCAGTGATAGTACAGTCAATTGTTTATTGAATTGTTTCGGTTATGTAACAATGAAGATATGTTTGAGGAAATGTATGAGGAATATTTAAAAAAGAAAATTTGACGTATGCATACATAACTAAATTGAATAAATAAAGACTTCCGTTATCCAGTAAAAATTCACATTTATTATCATTATCATAAATATGTGAGAAATTTAACTACTAAAATAAAATAAAATAAAAATAGTATAAAAATATTGTTTTGCCCGTTATTCAAAAACTACTAGAAGCTGTTTAAATGGTGTAAAATAACCAAAACCATTAAAGTGTCAGTTCAATTATGACTTTTTAAAATCAATATTTTAAATATGAATCATACTAAATATTTGATTTCTATTTCTTTCTAAAATTGAATATATTAAGATATCATATCAATAAATAAATACTTTAAACCTCGCTTTATACATAAATAAATAAAATAAATATATCATCATGGCTTATTACCCACTGCTGGGTGTGCCAATCTGCTTTGTACACAGATATCGGTAATGGTGATATATTAGCACCGTGCGGGCGCTTACCAGGCGTCACTCACGGGCACTCATTGTTGGCGTGGTGAGTGCACCACAGGGGTCAATTTTATGCCATTTAAAATTGGAAATATTTGGCGTCGCCCTTTATACATAATTATAATTTCAACAACAAATTTGATTTTAAGAATATAAACATATTTTATTATTATTTTTTTTTTTTCGTTGATTCATTTAATGACCCATATTAATGAATGTGTTTTTACTAAACGATGCTATGCACGGCTAAACATTCAAAACATTGTTAATGGTTAAACGTTACTAACCTAAAAAAAAAAAAGAATAAAATTATATTTTCTCCTATTCAATAATGCAATGCATACAATAAACGGAAAAATATTGTAACAAACACGTGTGTTAATTGGTAATTAATAAACATAACAATAAATGTCTTGATTATTAATCGCCATTCTTAAGTTTTAAAAAAATCACTTAATTTAAAGAATAATTGTTATTATAAAGATGAATACAGCGACAATTATATTAAATGATACATATTATATATTTTACAAATATGTGTTTTATAATTATGTATTATTATTAAATTAATAGTTAATAATAAAGCATTATTAAAACCAGAACTATTTATCAAGAAACAGTTTAATAATTATAGGTTAGGTAGTGTTTCTAAAAATACCAAAGGCATATTTTTTCCCTTTTTAAAACTGTATCATAAATTAAATGTAAAATAATAAAAAAACAGATAATTTGAAAATAATTATATTTATTTTGTTAAATTCTTTTGTTTCAAAACACAAAATATCTAATGTAAGACAATTAAATTTCAACAATATTATAGGTGCCTCGCACCTACTTGTATTTGTCTTCAAATATTTATGAACTAAATTCTCTTTAAAAACATTTTATCTGTATTTGCACAACGATATACAAAGCTGTGTGAACGAACGAAATGCAAAACGGAATAAAAAGAATTTTAATCCTGTTCTAAACGTTTCATTCATACCGCACCTCACATTTAAACATTTAACGCACTTATCAGATTGTTGACTAACTTAATTGAACTTGCACAATTATTTCTAACGGGCTTTTAAAAGTAAATTGTTTGTAAAAAAATGTCATTGAAGTTTAAAAGTGTTGAAATGTTGAAATATTAATCAGATTTGATTAAAAAATTAATGAGAAAATATACCGGAATTATAAAATGACAGTTGTTTTGTCAAGTTCAATTTAAATAAACAAAACAATTTTGGTCATGTAGTCGGCACTCAGCTGTTTTGGTACACATCGTGACATCGTCTGTCTAGATTCTAGAATAATAGCTATAGGTAATTCAACTTATTGCAAAAATTTATTTGTCTTGTTGGATTTATAATATTTACCCCTTAAATTTTAAAATGTTTTAGAAGTATTAATATCATGAATGTAAATGTATTTAAAACACAATGACAGTTATAAATAAACAATTGCAACCACTTACCACTCATAAGTAGCCATCCCTCAACCCGGCAGGGGTACACGATTTTTTGGCGGCGAACCATGTTCTGTCACTACACTATCATTTCCCACTAAACACAAAAAAACAATCGAGTTTTCACTGACTACATATGAACTGTCACAATCAGCTGCAACATGCAGATAGATAAACAGACACGAGAAGACCAAACGCACATTCCTCACGACAGCCAACCGCGAACTGATGAATGGAAGATGGAAGGAAAACGAGAGCGCATTGAACAGGTGAGTGGAAGCGAGCGGCATCTAGCGGCGAACGCTAGAACTTGCTGCTGAACGGTGAGGAGGAAGAAATTTGTACATGTAGGTATCTTGTCGTTTTACAAACTTTTTAACGTCATTCTATTCATCAAAAGAGGAAAGTTTTGAACCGAACTAATAGAATGACTTGTCTCTGTACAAGAATCAGTTTCTCTCGCTATTGTGGATGGAGTAAAGTAGTTTTCTAAATGACTGCCCAAAGGAAAAATATAAAATCAATATTTGGACATTGTAGCTTGCAAAACCTAACTTAACGCATGTAACTCACGCCTATTAAATTCAGGCCTCAATTACAGTGGCGGCGCCAGGATGTAAATGTAGGGTGGGCACAATCAAAAGATGGCTGGGCATCAGGGGGGGGGGGGTCGTAATATGTTATGCAAAGGTAACCAGAAAAAAAGGCGCCGCAGGCAATTTTTTTTTCATCCAATGTTAAATGCCTTATTATTGAACGTTACATTTTTTCAATGAATGTGAAGCTGCATGTTTTCCCCCTTTCTTGTACAAAAATAAATTGCTAGATCAGATTAGAAAAGTGAGTATATTTAAGGGATTGTTAACTTACCTAAATAAACCGTCAAAAATGGTTAGGTGGAAGATCAGCCTTGGCTGAACCTCGCCATTGGGTCTTTATCTCAATATTATTATAAATTGAATATCACCTGCACTTCTACTATTGCAATTATATTTTAACTGACATCCATACTACGTAATCAAAATTTATATTTGAAAAACAAGCAATCAAATATTAGCTGTGCAA
This sequence comes from Harpalus rubripes, assembly GCA_963082715.1. Classification (NCBI taxonomy): domain Eukaryota; kingdom Metazoa; phylum Arthropoda; class Insecta; order Coleoptera; family Carabidae; genus Harpalus; species Harpalus rubripes. Next base: position 25,997,558 of record OY720453.1, on the reverse strand, counting down.
AATACATTATTAAATTTTATTCTTAATCTTAAATTATAATATTTTCGTTTGTTTGATTTTGTTTTTTTTTATCAAGTCATGAGAAGGGTAATTACCCTCTTAATCTCCCCACCCGTGTATACGCGCCTATTGGGCACCCATTTATTTTAAATAATAAAGATACCTACCTATATAGTTTTTTTCATATACACACATAAAACGATATAAAGACGCGGGTATCTAAATTTAAATAATTACATATACCGGGTGTTTACTTTTTTATAAATTACAGGTAATATGTACAATGGTGAAATTTTCATATGGCTATAATTTCTGCCCCATTCATTTTATGAAAAAAGTGTAAATACAAATAATGTAGTAGGTGGGCACTTGGGTGGGCACAAGACTTTCTAGGGTGGGCACGTGCCCACCCTGGTCCCCCCTCATCGTTTATTATAAAAATTAATCAAAAATAAGTGTATGTTTAACTGACTGTAACAGCCTATATACAAATATGTCTGCTGATGTATATTATAGAGAATTTCATGTAGATTCTAAATTTTCAACGTACAAGTTGCTATCTTTAACCGTTTAGAAGCTATAGGCAAAAGTAGAGAAAATGAACTAGACAAAAATTCATTGTTTATATAAAAATTATTCAAAAATGAGTATACTTTTAACTGCCTGTAACTTTTGGAACAGCCTATATACAAATATGTCTGCTGATGTATATTATAGAGAATTTCATATAGATTGTTAATTTGCAACGTTACAAGTTGCTTGCTTTAACCTTTAGAAGCTACAGGCAAAAGTAGGGATCGACCGATATGATTTTTTGTGGCCGATACCGATATCGGCCGATACCGATATACTCATAGCCGATATCGGCCGATACCGATATATCGGCCATAAAATTTTGTCGTAATTTTTTTGCTGTATAAATGAGGTAAAAGTGATTTATAATGATATACTGTTACCGTTACACGCATTAACCATAAATAAAAAATGCAGAGCAAATGCAAAAAAGACATTTTTTTTCAAACGTCGTAGAAATGGCATTTTTGTGACTTAATTCACAAGGTAGAAGCTTAGCTATTTCTACTCCGGCGGCGTTGAAATTAGCTATTTCTACTCCGACGGCGTAGAAATAAAATAAATAAATATCCATAGAAACTACATAGAATTAGCGAATAAAAAGAAAAGTAGTCGTTTGAAAAAAAATTCAATGTGTCATTCGGAATAAAAGTGTCTTTGTGTGCCTCGCATGCAATTGTTCAAACTTCCATGATCGCCACACAAAGTATCGCTTTTACTCCTAATAACACAATATACTATTTTCAATAATATATTTAGCACCACCGCCAAATAGTGTTGCTAGTGAACAGTTATTTTCTCCAGCTGGAAATGTTTATGAAAGCGCAATAATTTTGTTATATTACAACTTGCCAAAACTTAACTTTAAATATTAATTTGTTTAACTAAGTATGTAACTTTACTTCTACATTTTTAATGACTTTTTTTGCTAAATTTTGAATAAGAATAAATTTGATTTGTTTTTTATTTAGTATTTCTGTTTTAATTTCCTTTAAAAAATCCTTAGCAACTGAAATATTAAGCAATTTATATTTTTTTAGGCCGATACCGATATAGGCCGATATCGTGGTTTACATATCGGCCGATACCGATATCGGCCAAGAAGACCGATATGGCCGATATACGGATACCGATATCGGTATCGGTCGATCCCTATGCAAAAGTAGAGAAAATGAACTAGGCAAAAAGAAACATCTATGCACGATTTTTTTAGAAAATATGGAGCATAGATGCTTCTTTTTTAAGCGCAGAAAAAAAACAGCTATGCACGATTTTTTAAAAAATATGGTGCATAGATACTTCTTTTTTAAACGCAAAAAATCTGATGTGGCCAGCACATTACCTTCCGTCAGTTGTATGTATTTTGTACAAATTTCATACGGAAAGTTCCTTGCTAAATTAAATATTCTATTTCTTGTACATTATCTTCCGGCAGTTGCATGTATTTTATGCAAATTTCATACAGAAAATTATTATTTTGTGACGTTTTCTATATACTGTGTAATGTATCTGCAGAAATAAAAGATTTATTATTGTTATTTCTTGTACATTACCTTAAAGCAGTTGTATGTATTTTATACAAATTCCACACAGAAAGCAAAAGATCCTATATTTTTAGTAAAATTATAAGACAAACACACTATGTCAATTTCACTTGACACTGACATCTTTCAATCAGAATTTTCTTAATATAGTAGCTGTTTCCATACCTATGGCTACTTTATGAAATTTAATTTCTTTATAATTTTTTAACTCTATATTTATTTAATATTAAGCATAAAATGCAGTCAAATCGTATAGAGAATAAAATATTCTTTAATATTTATAATAACATCAAATGTGAAAAAATTATATTTAACATAGTTTTTTCAAGAAAACCTGTTAAAATCTTCAAATAATGGTACTTCCGGTTGACCAATTGTAACCAAAATCTAATCAGCTCTTCATAAGGATGAAACGAAGAAGTATACGAAAAATTATAATTTTTGTAACTGTAGTATTAGAGTTATCGCAGACGAAAATTTTGTTACACACACACACACACACACACACACATCCACACACACACACACACACATACAGACATCATCGTAAAAATAGTAAATTCGTATTCTAGGGACCCTAAAACGTGCTTATTGATTAAAAACTCATCATCGAATTTTTTGACCAAAGACAATACCTTCCTTACCTAAAGGTGACGGAAGGTAAAAAAAGAAGCATCTATGCACCATTTTTTAGAAAATATGGTGCATTGCTGCTTCTTTTTTCTGCGTTTAAAAAAGAAGAATCTATGCACCATATTCTCTAAAACAGGGATGCACAAACTTTTTTGACAATGGGCCAAATAAAAATGCATTAAGTTGCCGCGGGCCAGTAAGAATTCAAAACATAATTTGGGCTTGGATAGAATAAAAAATGAATTACTTTATATATTTTTTATTGACTGTGTATGTGTATAATACAATAACTGAATAAAAATAAATATCATTATATATTTTGCTATAAATATAACAAACAGCAAATAAAATTTTAACTATTTAAATCACAATATCTTAGATATAATAAAAACAAATGATTGAAGAGATATTAACTAACTTTGGCTTGTTGAAGAATGCGAAGGATAACATTGAATACCAGTAACTATTTGGCTAATGTCAGGTGCTAAGCAGGTTGTAGCCAACTGCAAGATGTCATTTAAATTTTCGTCATTAATTCGATTTCTGGAATTCATGTGAGCACTACTATGCCAGTACACCGCATTTTTTAAAATATATATAAATCATAATCAATTGATTTCTACGCGGGCCGGATAGAATTAGTAAACGGGCCGGATTGGCCCGCGGGCCGGAGTTTGTGCATCACTGCTCTAAAAGATCGTGCACAGATGCTTCTTTTTTCTGCGTTTAAAAAAGAAGCATCTATGCACCATATTTTCTAAAATAATCGTGCATAGATGCTACTTTCAGGTAGCATCTATGCACGCAAAAAAAATTAATCGTGCATAGATGCTACTTTCAAGTAGCATCTACGCACCATTTTTTCTAAAATAAACGTGCCATATTTTCTAAAATAATCGTGCATAGATGCTACTTTCAGGTAGCATCTATGCACGCAAAAAAAATTTTAATCTTGTATAGATGCTACTTTCAAGTAGCATCTATGCACCATATTTTCTAAAAAATGGTTAGGTGGAAGATCAGCCTTGGCTGAACCTCGCCATTGAGTCTTTATCTCAATAAAGTATATTATTATTATAAATTGAATATCACCTGCACTTCTACTATTGCAATTATATTTTAACTAACATCCATACTACGTAATCAAAATTTATATTTGACAAACAAGCAATCAAATATTAGCTGTGCAAAATACATTATTAAATTTTATTCTTAATCTTAAATTATTATAATATTTTCGTTTGTTTGATTTTTTTTTTATCAAGTCATGAGAAGGGTAATTACCCTCTTAATCTCCCCAACCGTGTATAAGCGCCTATTGGGCACCCATTTATTTTAAATAATAAAGATACCTACCTATATAGTTTTTTTCATAGACACACATAAAACGATATAAAGACCCCGCGTCTTTATATCTAAATTTAAATAATTACATGTACCGGGTGTTTACTTTTTTATAAATTACAGGTAATATGTACAATGGTGAAATTTTCATATGGCTGTAATTTCTGCCCTATTAATTTTATAAAAAAAAGTGTAAATACAAATAATGTAGTAGGTGGGCACTTGGGTGGGCACAAGACTTTCTTGGGTGGGCACGTGACCACCCTGACCCCCCCTTAGCGCCGCCACTGCTCAATTAGTAGGTGAAGATATTTGGAGGGGGGGGTTGTATTATTATTATAATTACCCCTTAACCTTATAATTAATTTTAAGGTTAAGGGGTAATTATAATAGTTTTAGATTTAAATTTAATATTGGAGTTAGTTCACACCACTTGCCAATAAATCTTTTTTATTGTCGTCTGTCAATCCCCAATAAAATGCATAAGTTTCATATTAATCGTAGAAATAATTCTTATTAATGTATAAAAGTATTAGTAATAACAATAATATATAAATGATAATAAATGTAGGTACAATAAAGTACAATTGCGATACTTGATGAAACTGTTCTAATATAAATATAATTTTATTTTCACAAAAATATATTAGCATTACCTTCCAAATAAGTTAAAATAATGATAATAAATATATTAATAAACTATTAAAATTGTTTGATTAACACAGCGTAACAAAATAATGCATCAATTTCAATGCGACGATGAAGTGCAGAGCTCGGGTTGTGATATTCACCATTCGCTTTCTGTACGTGTTAGGGAAAGCGTCGTTGCCATGGCAACCAATGTATCTAGCCAGTAAACGCTAGCTGCGCGCTCAACTTTGAAGCGTTTACTCGAAATTTGAATTGCTCTTCATGTGATGCGGGTTGCGGATGATTAGTTATTATAATTTTTTTTGTAGATAATTTGTTTTTTAAATTATATTAATGTTTATTTCAGGCTTTCTAGTAAATAATACGAAAAATTAATGTGTTGAAAATAATTTTAAAAAATGTTTTGTTTTCTGAAATAACAGGTGAAGTTGCTCTTCACCTTCTTCACCTAAATAGCCGCTACTGATGCTGATTTTCCTGTTTGTTCTTGTGGGGCTATCTGAAAATCTGACTGAAATCAAAGGTGTACACACACCGACCTGAAAGCCCACAAGGACACTATTCGCCGGAAAATAGCCGCTATCTTAAATCGTTAATGAATTTAAAAAACTTGAAATTAAAGTAATAATTGGTTTATAATACAGAATGGGGCCTAGAAACTTCCTTTTTTTTGAGGGCGAATAAAATAAAAAAGTATTGCTGATAGAAAAAAATTTTTTTTGGATAATGAAAGAACATAATTTAAAGTTTTAAATTACGCAGTTTTAAACAAGACCGGAACCGACTTCTAAAGCTCTCTCTACATGTTTCAACATTCAGGCTATTTTCTAACGAAAAAGACTTTCCAGATAAATCAGGCTTGTAGGGCGGTGTTTGTAAACATTTGCCTTGAGATATCCCCATAAAAAAATCAAATGACTTTAGAATTGTGAGGGCAATGAACCCCTGACGGCTCATCGCGATTCGTGGTATGGGCAGAGATTTACAAAAACCGCCCCACGACCCTGCTTCAGCTGAAGAATCTTAGTCAGTAGGATATAACCTGAATGTTGTATCGTGTAGAGAGAACTTCAGAAATCGGTTGCATTAGTGCATAGAGAACGGTGGCACCATCCTTCAAGATTTTTTATTTAAAACTGCATGATTTAAAACTTTTAATTATGTTTTCATTATCCAACAATAAATTTTCTCTATCTGCAATACTTTTTATTTTATTCGGAAATTTCTAGACCCCACTCTATAGTTATGCGAAATATTTGCCCTGCGGTCTCGCATGCAGATTCCTAGTAATAAAAGGAAGGATAAAAAGGTTTCTAAATAAAATGCAAATGTGCAATATGCTCATACAAACAATTATTTAATATATCTTTGTATACATCGTGTACAATACTGAATGTAACAATGAAGTAACAAAATATAATTTAAAAAACTAAACTATAACAACAAGCATAACATTTATCCAATGTTTTACACTGCTGAACATTAATTGCTCAAAAATTAGACCATCTAGCCAAATATGTAATCCTACATTTAGGTACATATCTTATGGAAATAATGATATGACTGTCATGATAGTCAGTTGCGATTCACGAATGTCGAAAAGAGTTGGTCCACATAGAAATTCGTGATTCAACTGCTTAGTACCTTGTACGAATACAAATAATACAAAATATCTATAGAAAACATGCGTTTACGTAGATTTACGTTCTAAAGCCCGTACCACGAAAGATTTTAATATGGTAATAGTTAAATCACCAAAAACTGGACAAAAATTATAGATATACATATTAATTAGTTTAATTTTATACATTCAATATTTTTAAACTCTATAGTAACAAATTAATTGTCTTGTGTATTATAAAAAATACTATATAATTTTATTAATTTTCTATAATTATTGAAGTACATTATTATTATATTTAGTTAAAATATTTTTGTATGCAAATTATTATATGAATAAATTAAAATTTTATGTAAATTGAATAAATATGACTAGAATACGAAAAATTTGACCTGTTTTGGGTGTTTTAACTAATATACTCCCAAAATATATTCGTGGCAGAGCGACAAATATTTAGGTTAATTTGTTACCTAAAAGCCTGAAACAATAAATATATTGGTGACTTTATTTAACTTGGATCTTCATATTTTTTCTTATCCATTTTTATTTTTAACTATTTTGCATTTTGTGTAATCAGTATTTATTAATAATATAAATATTTAAACAACATAATTAAGTAGTTGCATGTTTAAAAATTAGACTATGTTAATTTGGAGCATTATTACTTGTGCATTATTGGATCCAAGTTAAATAAATTTATAATTTTCTCTTCGAGACGCACTATGGTAGAGAAAATAAATAATTCTGTGCTTCTGGAAGAGTCCTCCTTACTTTACTTTTCAAAACAGTGACTTCCTAAAATTATCAGACTTATAAAATAACACAAGTCTTCGACACTCGCTTTATTGAATTCTTTCTTTGGTGTCTCTTTTCACTGCCCGCACTTTGGATCTTTCTATCGTTATCACCTAGCAACTCTAGCTGATATCTGTTTATAATTATCCTATAGATTCCTATCACAGCACTCTTCGAGCTGAGAGCGATATTGTCGCAAAGCATTTTCCCACTGATGCCGTAGGTTTCTAGCTTCTTCCTGGACTTGCTCTCCAGAGGGTTTAAAGGTGTGAGATCCTGGCCAATGGTCGGAAGGGTCATGAAACGCTCTTGTATGAAGCAAAATTGGTTCGGGTCCACAGCAGAGAGCCATTTGGATGAGAGAATGTCTTCGACGGAAACACGGTCGGAAGGAACTTGCTGAAGGCAGGATTCTACACAAGAAAAGGTTTTAATTTCTTCAAATTCATACATACATTTATTTTTGTCAATGGACTTCATAAATTGTATAAGGAGTAATCCATATTTATAATTTTTACAAGTTTAACAAACTTCATTATTTTTATTATTAACTTTTGTCACTAAAAAAATCATCTTTCTTTTAGAGAATTCTTTAATGGTCACCAAATAAAATTATTTAATCTTCACTTCACGTTCATTTCTTTAACTTTTTAATCAGTATCATTAGCACAACAAAAACAATTGAGAAAACCACAAATACTAAACTTATAGCAATCGATAATAGCAATTACTTGCAAACTCTTTAGGAGTTTAAAGAATTAACCTGTTATACTTATTTTGTAAATTTTTACTTGTTAAAATACAGAGCAAGATTGTCTTTTGGAGAACTTTGTAACTGAAAGAACACGATAAGAAATTCCCAATTTATTAGATCAATTCTCGGATTAAAAAGGAAAAGAATTGAGCGTGAACTACACTTTACTCGAATAAATGCATTTTACAAAGATTATATAAGTGTAGGAAACGATACCTGACACCTAAAGTTGATATTAAAGAAAAATAGTACAAGTCTCTCCCAATGATATTAATTTTTGATCTTTTAAAGTTTAACACGTTACTCATTCTTTTCCCAAATTCTAGATTTTGTCATTTTAATCTCAATTTCAATATTCTAAATTAAAAGATAGGTACTTTTTCTTCCAGAAAATTGTTTGGTACATTAAACTTGACTAATAATAACTTCCAAATTTCTGACGAAATTACAAAATTTATATTCATACGTAATATAACAAGTGATATGATTATCATCAATGATATTCTCGAGTGAAACTGAGTTGCAGATTTCACGAATCCAAAGGACGAGTGAAATGTGCTGCTTCGGTTTCACGAGCAATATCTTCGATTATTAATCATATCACGAGTTATATTCAATGAGAGAATATAATGAATTTTTGTGACACATAGTGTGTGCTGCTAACTTAACTTTTAATATTAACTGTCAATGTCAAATAAAGAAAACAAATCCCTTAGTAACGAATATAAATAAGGTGATAATTTCTTTGTTTAGTATCATCGCTGTGATAGACATGTAACTAGGGAGATTCTGAATGTTAATTGGCGGTGAACATATCACGTGACTCATGAATTATATTCTCGTAAAAATAGCAATAATAAAAACATTTACACACTTTTAACAATATTTTTTTTATTTTCAACGCTTTATCTAACTTTCTTTCGTCCTTTCTATTTTTCTAACTTACCGATGATATGCGCACAGGCATCCGATACATGCGAGGGTATGTGATATTTTCCCTCTAGGATACAATTTTTGAGAGCGACCACAGTGTTAGCTTTGAAAGGCATCGTACCCGTCACAATAAAGTATAGAAGGACACCTAGGGCCCATGTATCAACTCTTCGTCCTATATAATGTTGATCCCGAAATAATTCCGGAGCAGCATATGGTGGGGAACCACAGAATGTGTTGAGATGTTCGTCTGGACCTTAAAAAACAGAGATAGTAAGAGAATTATTCGAACAATGCGGCATTTGAATTAGAATTTAGATAGTCCTGAAGTTTACATAATTGTTCAACCTAAACATGCATTATTAAATTTTAAAAAGTTTAAAGATCTCTAATTTTCTCCCCTACTATGAATAAAAAATCCCTTGCACTCTGAAGGTAACAAGGCAAAAACTAGCAGATGCACTGTCGCGAAGTCAAATCTTTGCACTTAGCGTACGAAGTGAATATGAATTTTTAACGTGTTGAACACCAGTGGCGCACCCAGGAATTTGGATATGGGGGTGCACTATAAAAAAAGACAAACTTAATTTTCTTTTATAAGCACCAAAACTTGAGTGAGGCAAGGCATCCGGGGAAAAAAGCACCGCATACGAAATTTTTTTATTCAAAGTCAAATGCCTTATAATTGAAAGTTACATTTTTTCAAGGGATGTGAAGCTGCATGTTTTTCCCTTTCATGTACGAAAATAAATTGCCAGATCGCAAAACATTTTAGACAAGAGAATATGTTTAACGGATTTGCCTCCTTTACCAATATTTATTAATGATCAGGACAAAGCAAAAATGGTCTGTTTGATTGTGCAACGAAACATAATGATAATTTACGGAAATTTCTATTATTTTTAGTTCTTTTGGGACATACCTGTGAGCTACCGGAAGTATTAACGCGAGCTACCGGTAGCTCGCGATCGATGGGTTGGCGACCGCTGAGTTAGAGTATCATACGCATGCATAGTTTCATTTTACTTGTTCGTGTCGCGGTACGAGTCCGACTAATAATTTCGTGTTCGTAGAACAATATGGACTG
>OY720453.1:25865123-25985123 GCA_963082715.1 Harpalus rubripes | reverse complement strand
ATATAAAAGTGGTAGCGCCGGGCCCTATCGGGCCCGGGCCCTGGGGTTCTTACCCCGTCTGCCCCCCCTTCTCGTCAGGCCTGGGTAATGTATATACAAGAAACTTAAAATCTTTTGCAAGGAACTTTCTGTATGGATTTTATAGAAAATACATACGGATTTAAGAAAATTCTACCGGTAGATACCGCATCTAGCGACTGTGTTTGAAAACACGAGTGGTAAAAAGTTACCGTGTTCGAAAATTGTTCAATATCTACCAGATCCATCTACCGGATTCATAAGGAATCTAATCTCAAAAAAAGGTAGTGATGCAAAGCAAAGCGCGTGCGTTAAAATGGAAATGTGTTCAAAGTAGGACTCTGCTCAGTTTGTTAACTACGTCAAATTTCTAACCTGTTTCAAATATTTTCATATGTTATGGATCTACTCTATTTACCACTTGCGTCCTTAAATTATCTATTCTGGTAGCTATAAAAAGCTGTTTACCGGTAACAGTTCTCCGGTAGAAGTTTCGTAAATACCTCATATAACTGACGGAAGGTAATGTGCTGGCCACATCAGATTTTTTCTTTTGTCGCTTACCCAGTTGTATGATTCCTGAGCCGCCCTTGCATCCCTCCGCCCCCCGGGTGCGCCACTGTTGAACACATAGTTGCATTCAACGACGCTAGAGCTAGAAAGCATCTTCGAGCGCTATGTATTTGAACAGATTGAAGAAAAATGCAATAGCATCATACGTTTCCGGTTCGCTCGAGCAGAGTGTAAGGTGGATTTAGTGCAATATATTCCACTATGTAGATGGCGTGCGTGTTGAGAAAAAAGTAAACAAGTAAAACGGTGAAATGTCAGTAATATGAAATTAAAAAATCTGAAGCATTCTACAAATAAATCTTTTAGCGCCAGCATTTCCTATCGCTAATTCTTGTAGAACGATAATAATATTTTTAATGCCAATCGGCGAAAAACAATCATTAATAAATAAAATAAAAAGTTCCGTGGTTTAAAAAGAAATACATATACATAATACTATTAAATTATTATACACAGTGATCAAAACCAACTGATAGCCACATGACCTTAGTAGTAACTTGTTATTATTTTAGATTATGTTGTTTAATTTAATAAAATTGCAAAATAAATTTTTTTTATAATAAAAACTCTGTACGCCTAAGAACTTAGATACCAAACTTTTCTTCGTAGAAGACTAGTTTTGCTATCATTGAGATAAATGGGGGAGTTTTCGAATATTTGATTTTTTTATATATTAAAATATTTTAAATCTAAATCGTTTTTACTTTTATATTACGTAAAATTATAAAAAATACCGGAGAAAAAAATTATAAACTTTTGCAATATTTTCTTCCCGCCATTACTACGTACATAACATCAACTATGTGTGAATTAGGACTCCACTTACGTGCCCAAAACGTGCTTCATAGAAAGAGACAGTATCAAACCATGGCCACCTGCTTATGTTTACATTTGACTCTTGACAATTTAATTTCTGTGTTTATCGTATTTTCTAGGTTTTACATTTATATATTTAAAATGAAATAATTTGCTTTTTTTGACATTGAATTTCACGTTTCAATATCAAATATAGAAGACATACGTTCATGTTTTCATTCTAAACTAGCGCTCGTAGCGGACAACTACGGCGAACCAAAGATGCTGCATACATTATCGTTTTGCGGGCGATACATTTACAAAAAAATACGCTATATTTTATTACTTTTATTGCATTAATAGTAATATTGCATGTATAGTATCGCAATAATGTTGAAAAATCATTACATTTTTTTACTGTGCAAGTGTATAATACTGTACAGTAACAAAATTAACTCGGAGTAGACTCTGAACAAAGAAACGTACGTCTTAATATAAAGTTTTTAATTAAATGTCAATTTGACACAAAATATTGTAAAACGTTATCTAACAAAATCAAAGGTTTTCTTCTTGAATTTTATTTTACAAATAGAAATAAATTAGAAAACAGCGAATGGCAATATTATTATAGTGCATTTTACAACGAATTTCAGGAAAATTACATTTCAAGATCAATTTTGACAATAAGACTTGCCTCTCTCTTCTGTTCATAGCCTACTCCGAATTAGGATTTTTTTCACACTATCTTTGATCCATATTTTATGTAAAATTTTCTTATTAAACCGTCTACATAAACCATTATCCTTTATCCTTAAACCTTACCTTTTAAAAGCTGTGTGCTGAACCCAAAGTCCCCCAACTTAACGTAGTTCGGTCCTGAGTAGAATACGTTCTCTGCCTTAATGTCGCGGTGTATAAAGCCTTTACTGTGCTATAAAATATAATTCTCCGTTAGGGTCATATATTATACATTACAGCCTTCATCATAAACATATTCCTGCGCAAAATTTTATCGTGCACTCCGGGAAAGGAAGTAGTTTGCAAGAATATTGAATTCCGAACTTGTAACTGATATAAGATACGAAGTATGCGAGATATTAAGAAGAAAATTTGTTACTGGATATACACAGATGAAAATATATGGAAGTATTTATAACATGCTGGTTCGAAATATTGCATATTGTGATTAAATAGAGGAAGCATTTATTAAAGTCACAGAAATAGATCCCCAATCGGAGAAAAGGTTTGTTCTAAGCTGAGGAATTTAAAAGTGTGTATGATCGTATTGTGGCTTAAGGTAGTTCTGCTAGGGAAGCATTTACGAAAGATTAAAATTAAATGTTATTTTTCATGAGTTTTTACTGAGACATTTGATGCTAAAAATAGAACAAAGCTAGGTACATTGGCATTATAGACATGGTATCCCGCGGGAAAGCTTTTTTTTCTTTATAATTCAAATAATAAACGAAATAATTCCTTACAAAACTACATAATGACATTTCACGCGACCTTTCATAAATGAGACTAAAAAAAAAATGACCAGACACCAACCACTTGTAGTAATGCTCTTCGAAAGCTGAAAAATATTTAATTGGAATTAATGGAATTTTCGTATATATTAAAATATACTCAATATTTATTTTTATATTTATAACAACAATTTAATTCTCTTCGTAAAATTTTGTATGAGACTGTCATGTGAGAACCAACTTAAGCGAACCTTTTATATAGTTTGAAATAAGCGATTATTGTTGGTTGCTGAGATCATGAAATACGCAAAGCTTTAATTAATTAATAATTATATTTGTCTAACGCGAGCGTTTACTATTGACTATGGCTTCATCAGGATATTTCTAAATTCTGATCTTTGTCCTGACAGAACCACATTGGGCTGGTTTTCTCAATTTTTAAATTGGTTATTAGAACATAACAAATAAAAGATATGTATTTACATTTTTTCTTATATTACGGTAAATCTGCTTTCATTATGACGTCATTAAAAACTTCGGATAAGTTTTACTTTTGTATGTATCGGCACGACATTATATGAATTTAATTCTTATACCAATGTTCGCATTAAAGCATAATTTTCATATAATTATAGTATATATACTCCCTTCGTAGCAAAACTTCGACGTTAGACCAGAATAAATATTACTGACTTCAATCATGCTTATTTATTTCTTAATGAACTTTATTTATATTTAGATAAAAATGTCGAGAAACTTCCACTGTAAATAGTTTTTCGGTTCATGTAAAACTATTTTACACAAAAATACATCAGTAAATTAAATTTTTGGACGACTATCGTGAAAAGTATGACATATCAACGTAGTATCCTAACAATGAAAGTTGAACTTATGACATTAGTTTTACGATATATTTCATATCGTATCGTAATAGTCGAGCATATACTGACTAGAGAAGTAATTTCCTATGCCAACGAATAGTGTGACGAATAGCTTGTTTTGATCGGAAGATATGCGTTAGGGGGGATTTGCGGAGCTGGAAGTCATGATTATAGCGGGCAGCGGCAGCGTTTTGTTTTGGTTATATGTCACTACTTGTTATTATATTGTTACCTAACCCTTTATTTCATATTTCAATATGGTTTTATATTGTTTGGTGCAAAATTGCAATGAAAACTACAATAAAATTACGGAAATTTCGTTTCACGTGTAAGTAATTGGGATTTTTTTTACATATAATATAATAAAGAAAGTGTAGCTTTTAGGTTTACTGCTAATAATTGTGACAAGGCGAGGGTAAGCGCAATAACAGATAAATAACTTTTTATAAACTTCTCTAAATTTTAGTTTCAATAACCATATTTTAACTCTGTCAAAATACAGTTTAAATTCTTATCGTATTATGATAGCCACGACATTTATTTGTTGACAATTAAGTCCGGAAATTATTATGTATACGTGCGTGACTTTGGATGCCCTAGCCTATGCACCCCGTACCCCTAAGATAATCCTGTCCTGAAGATAGCGTTTTGTTTTTAAAGAGTCGACTTTAGATCGTGGAGTTAACATGTAAGAGTCTAGTTGTGTTCGTCGAGTCGTGCAGACGTCTTGTTGACAAAAAATGTAGTGTATTTTAGTTTTGGGGCGCGTGTTAAACGCTTGCCCGCTAGGTTACGGAATGTAACAGTTTAGTACTTGCTTAGTTGTGTTAGTTATGTTTAGTTTAATCCATAGTTAATAATAAGTTATAATAATCATGTAAATAAAGTTTAGTTATTAAAAACCAAGTAGTGTAATGTCCGTAGTGTTCATCAAGTGTAAGTGAAGTGTAAGTGTGTTCTTCCTTATCACGAATTCCTTCTCACAAAATTCCTTATCACAAGTCAGTTAGACTCAGTGTATCATCGTTGGAAGAAACAGTCATCAGTTTGGAATCATCAGTATTAGTATCATAATCAGCACCCCTCCGCCCCTCGTGTTACATAATGACGAGAGAAAAGCGACTGAAATTAGAAATAAAGATGATTTACATATTTCAAAAGCAACAATTCGTCATAATTTATGAAAATATTAGGACAATACGCAGCCCGCAATACACCACGGCTTCCGTCCCCGCAAATCTCCCCTCGCATATCTTCTGACTGATCACTACAAACACCGTAAGGCGGCTTCTAGTCTGTATACATGGTGGTGACTTGAACGACGCAGCATAGAGGTTTCAATGGTAAAATCTTAATGTGCAGTTATTTGCTATCCTAATTATTTTAGAGCAATTTGTATTTAGGTTTTGCTACAGGAAAAAATACTGCATCCGAATATGCTAATTTTTATAATTTTTCAATTTCCGCAACCGTAAAATAGTCGAAAACAATAACATTTTTACAAAAATCATTGATGCCATGAAACAAAAGCGCAAACATATGTCAGTACTTAAAGAAATCTTAAATTTCGTTCTCGTCAAATTATATTGTTGTAATCATCTATTACATTGTTGTTATCAACACTACAATAAAGGTGTTTTCTTTATTCTTGTTTTTAAAATAATTTTAAACGTCATGAATCTTTAACAGATGTTTGCACTTTTGTTTAAAACGAGGATTATGAAAACATCTTTATTGTAGTTGATGACAGCGATGTAATAGTTGTTGATTATAACAATGTAGTTTAACGAGAATCAAATTTAAGATTTCTTCAATAGCGACATATGTTTGCGCTTTTATTTAAATTTTTGTTCCATGGCATCAATTATTTTTGCAAAAATATTATTGTTTTCGACTATTTTTACGGTTCCGGGTATTGAAAAATTGAAACAATAGCATATTCGGATGCAGTATTTTTTTCTATAACAAAAACTTAAATACAATTTTACTCTAAAATAATTAAGGGAGCAAATAACTGGACATTAAGATTTTACTATTGAAAGCCCTATGCTGCGTCGTCCAAGTCACCACCCTGTATGCTCGAAGGTAATAGTTGACACGGTTGCTAGGTTACTATGTCATTATTTTCTACCTAGACAAGGATGTTCAAAATTAATCATTTTTATTTTATTTTAAATATTTTAATTAATTTCGAAATATAGTTATTTCATTAAATAGATAAATAATTTTATTAAATAACATAGATATTAATTTAAATAATGATAAATTGTATTTTTTATTTTTTATTTTTGCTCGTCTAAAAACTTACGTTCGTAACTTGTATGAAATTCAAATATCATAGCTCGTGTGTATTGACTTGCACTCCGCAACGCGTCGTGCGTCAATTTACACGCATGATATTTGGTATTTTTCATAACTTGTTACGAAAATAACTATATCGTAACAAATAATATAATTCGTAATAATAATTAAAATAATCTTTACTTTTTATTTAATGAAGATATTTAACCTTATAAAGTAACTTTATTTTGAATTTTTAGTTAGTTAAAAGATAAACAAGAACACAAATAATTCATATTATTTATCACCCGTCAATATCATAGTCATTTATTCCTAAGAACTGTTGATATTATATCGTTATTTTATTACCCAGACAATTTTATGATGACAAACTCGTTTAGAATTTTTGTAGTCGTTTCATTGGTAAACTTATTACTTCGCTTTACTTTAAAATAATAAAATGTTTTAGAAAATACATCTTAAGATTCTTAATTAACACTTCGTACCTACGTCAAAATATCTGTAATATTAATTTAAAATGTCGATAATTTGAGTTAGTTTTTCTTTTTATCATATATTAACTATGGGCCAAGTAATGTGTGACGAGGTTATATAATAAGATGTAGATGTAGAACTTACTAAATGTTGTACAGCTGAAGCTACTTGGAAGAAAAGTGGTTTTGCTTCTGTTTCCGAAAGTTTGCCTTCTGTTGAAATTTTGTTGAATAGTTCACCTCCTCTTGCATACTCCATTACTAAATGGATTTTGCTGTATGTCTCTACCACTTCGAATAACCTAAAAATAGAGAAATTCTAGTTTAATGTAACATAACACATAACGTTATAGTATTGTGCTAAGCACAAAAATAATACTTATTCGAAAAAGCATCGTTGTCTCACTTTATCAGAGGGTCTTATTTTCCTCAACCCAAAAAAAACGTATACAGGGGTTTAAATAATCATTAAAAAGCCATAAAAACCCAATAGAACCCAGATTAGCTATTTATATACTTATACTTGCAAAATAATTGTCTTTTTCGCACTAGACGTGAAGGTGCCATGAGGAAAATTAAATTAATACAAAAAAACATAGGATAAGAATGGAGTCCGGTACCTACTATAAAAAAGTTGCATATATTTTGTCATATTATGAAAATATGACTAATTTTAAATGATTTTGTACCAAAATATTTTTAATATAAAACTTTTTCATAATTTTAATGAAAACTATTAGCGCTATAATGATATGACTTCACAACTTCAATTTTGTTACACTCTACCAAGCGAAAAGAATATAATTTTATATTATTCAAACTTGTGATAATAAAATCCATATATTTATATGTAGTTCTATTTTACACCAAAATGTATGAAACACCTATCATTTTTATTAAAATAAAATATATTTATTGAAAACATTTGACAAGGTACAAACATAGTTTTTTGAAAGTGACAGCTGTCACTAGTTAACCCACCTTGACACCAATTTTTGACAGAAAACAACTTTAGTCAGTAGGCGAAGTATGACGTCACACAAAATTAATTAAAATTTAAAAAATTATATTTCATAAACTATACACATTTGAGGCATGGAGGCCTTAAAGTTCCTTAGCTTTTTATTACAACAATCATGTTGCATTAGGACGTTTCGGGCGACATCCGTTCATCATCAGCAAGAAATTCGAAGTTCAAAGTTTACATAAAAATTACATATTGTAAGATTAAAGTATTGTAATCATAACATTTTTGCAGCAGTTCCCAATAAGTGATGGGCTCAGGATTAAAAAAAAATTACAACACTAATCTTACAATATCTTGCTAATGATGTGCGGATGAAATTTTCAAAACAGGTTTGCAGATTGACGTGAAAACAGTTTTGCCGCATGCACATTTAGCTGATGTAAGTGATAGGTTCTCATCACTCCAAATTTGTCGTGCCATTATTCCAATTATTTTTCTACTTTGTACCAATACGCACTAAAACTACACAACTGTCATTTTATTTATAAGTTAGTAACATTAAGTATGGTATAACTAGCGAATGAAAGTTATCGTTTAAATTCTTTTTTTAAATAGAACGATCAATTAAAAGACATTTATCCGAATTCCGGGAAATCGATCTTTCTAAAAGATATCGATCTTCTAAATTCTGAAAGATCGGTTTTTTAAAAATGTTTATTCCAAGAAGAAATCTATTGATTTCACCAGCATTTGGCGTTTCAAGCGCGTTAAGTGTTATTCTTGAATTGTTTCGTAATTTGATGTGCATATGCGAAGTAGAATTTTGATATCACTACTAATCGATCTTTTAATAAAATCGATCTTGCGAATTTTTTTTATTAAAATCATTTATTAAAATCGATTTTTTGATATTGTATTTCTACTTCATATTAAAAAATATCGAATTTTTGCTATTGATCGATAACGTTCATCAATCGCGAAGAATCGATTTTAGCAAAATATCGAAAATCGATTTTAAATTTCTAAGATCGCACAGCCCTATATATTTTAGTATCTGCTTTCCAAATCTGATTTAACATAGCACACAAAAATGGCACGAGATGTCACATGTCATGTACATTGATACTAGTTTGAAATTACATTGCGTAAAGCTGTCTCCTATTTCAGCCAATCAGAGAGCTTAAAACTATGTCCTATTCTGTAACTCAGTAGTTAATTTTTAACAAATGGTTAAAAAATTTAACCAATCAAGCATGTTGATATATAACAAAAAAATGGATTTTTAGTTGTCAAATCAATACCTATTGGATAAAATATTTTACCGGTTTCAGGATATTATTCCATTGTTTACATGTACAAAAGTAGGCTGGTAACTAAGTAATAACTGTATCTGTATGGTAATATTTTTACCATACTGACTTGTCAACAACGGTCTACAATATGAAAATAATATAAAATGAAAATATAATGCTCTTCATTAATACATACAGATAACGTAAGCCTATCGTTCTAAATACGGTATATTTTATTTTAAAGTAATAAACATGTGGAACAAAGCACATAATTTGAATATTTGTCATATTGACATATGCCAAAATAATTATTCTGTTAACCATAGCACTCTGAAAGTAGTATTAAAGAGAATTTCAAAAAATGGTATTTATCAATAATGTCTTAATTTTCTGAAACCGATAAACTATTGAACAAACCACGGATGTTATTAATCATAACAAGCCTCTACGAGCTCGGATTTCAAACCGACATCTTCGGCAGTTATGATATAAATAACATTCCTAGGTATGTTAATAGCTATAACCAGTCGTTATAAGTTAACCACTGAGTTACAGAATATGCCCGCTTTCCTACAATACTGAATTGGTACGGTGGAGCAAGTTATACACATTTTTACCTTAAAATAGATTTGTAAGAGCCGTCGCAATCATGAAAATGTCCCAAAATTAATGGTTTTAAGAGAAAATAGGGTCGTCAACTTTTCAAAAATTAAAAGCATGATAAAGTTTTAGATATAGAGGATTGACTTTTTACCTCTTGTCACCGTAGGTAAAAGGAACTATAGAAAAGCGTATATTGAGATTTTAGTGAATAGGCACGTTTTAAACTCGAGAATTCGATTTTCATATTTTTACTATAATTTCTATGCGCGTGCGTGTTTATGTGTGTGCGAAAATTTAATCTGGATGATTCCTCAAAACCTGAAATACTGCATGATATAAATATTAATATTTTTTATTAACTTATGTTAATTGTTACTATTACTAATATTAAAGACCATTAAATTCTCTGTTACATTTACATTATTCAATCAAGAGTAGTTTATTAAAGTAAGTTAGTGATATAATTGTACTAGAAATAAATAGTGTAATACGGTGAAAAAATAATTTTTATTGCATTTATATAATCAAATATCTTTGCAAGATTGCTTGATATATTATTTACAATACTTATGTAAAATAAAATGGGATTTGTCAGAGATATTGTGCTGGTATCTACAGATTTAATAGTATTAACTTCAGGACGATCTAATAACGGAAAAGGAAAGACACGTTGGCACCCATAGTTCTATAAAGTGCAGGGCCGGCAAAAACCCGGTTTTTTAAAAAAAACCTGACCCAGTGGGTATTTTAGGGTAATATTGTACTTTTTTGAATTTCATTGGGCTTTTTTGGGTTTTATTTATTTATGACCTTAATGTTACTATTTTTTAAATTGATATAATTTGGGAACTTCCAGTTTTAATTTAGGATAAAAATTGGAGGCCTTAAAGTTCCTTAGCTTTTTATTACAACAATCATGTTGAATATTATATTAAATAATAGTAATGTATTTCTGTTCTTTCCGAGTCCAGTATTTAAATGGGTTGCTGCAAAAATTTCATACCTGAATATTTCGTACAATTCTATTATTCTTTAGGGTTTCAAAAGAAACCACATCTATAATAGTATATTAAAGAACGTGTTTTATAAGACATGTTTTTTCCGTACGCGTCAAAATTTAGAAAACGAGCGTCAGCGAGTTTTCTAATTGACAAGTGCGAAAGAAAGTCTTATAAAATGATTTCATTATACTATTTTTTATATTTTGCGCCTTCTACAATAACATTTACGTACTCAATTTGTGATTATATCTGTAACCATTTGTACATTTTCATGTAAATAATCTTCCCTAAATAAAAATAATAATAATTTCGACATTATATTATTAAAATGAATTGTCAATTAACTAAAAATAAATTTGGTAAAAATAAGTTAAAGAAACGTCATCTAGTACCAACCGTCTAGAACAAAAAATTGCGTATCGAAATGAAGGTCATTACGATACGCAATTGCGTATCGCAATGACGTCATTATGAACGCAAAATATAAAAAAAATTTATTAATCGATCTTTCCGATAAAACGATGTTTTCGATTAATCGATTTTTTCAAAATAACAGATAAATCCGATGTCTTTAAAAAAAGATCGATCAATCGATCTCTTCCCCAGCCCTAATAATATACAAAGTTTCGATGACATTATAATACCTTTTTAATATTTTAATAAAATTTCAGCAATTGGATACGGCCATTTTTTAATTTCAGCTACTTAAAACTGGCGCTGATGTGAGCGCCATCTGCTGAAAAGAGTATAAGTATAATTTAAAATAAAAATTTGTATTATTGATTTTACACCTATCAAAATAATTAAATATAAAAATAATTACAATTTTGCATTCATTGCTAAGTGTATTTATAAATAAAATAAGTACAAGTACTCATATTGTAATGTGTATTCCAAGAATAAAGTATACATAAAATTTACAATTCGATATCTTCCTGTATTTATTTGGTTTAAAAACATTTTTTTAAAACGAAACAGAAAAAACTCTACTTCCTGCATTAATTCCATCAAAACAAACATCAGTTTTTTGTTTTTATCATGAGGAAGTATATTATTTGTTTTATTATCTTTTCCGAAATTCGGAAGCAATTTATATGTCAGGCAGACACATCAATCACTGACAAATATCTAAGCTTAACATTTATCTAACTCCAACATACTCGAAATGCTGGAATGAAACAAGGTTGTTGAACCTCTAAACGTACTTAGGTAGTAATTATTAATGAACATTATATCCGAACCACTTTAGAATGATGTATACGTACGGGAGTTTTCTGTTTTATGAACCATTTATTATTCATTGGCGAGAATTTAGAAAGAGACATAAAAGAGATGAAATTAACTGAAGGTTTAAGTTCGTTTTGAATATAAATAATGCATGAATTTTGAGAAAAGTGGATAAACGAGATGAAAAAGGTTATTGAACGATAATTAAATAAAATAATATTGATTCCGGTAAAAGTTTTATAGCATCAAAACTTTGAAGCTGCCTTCAATCTTTTTAAGATAAATTTTATAAAATCGAATTTAGACGCTAGTTTTTGAAATACAATTCAATATATTTTTTTACGACTGAAATACTTACTACGTTTACATGCAGTTTTGAAAATGGTTTCAGTTTTCAGTCAATTACGAGCAACTGTTTACATGCAATTTTCAAAACAGGTTTACATATTGATGTGAAAACAGTTTCGGCGCATGCACATTTGGCTGATGTAAGTGATAGATTCTCTTCATTCAAAATTTGTCGTTGTGCCATTATTCAAATTATTTTTCCTACTTTGTAGCCCTACGCACTAAAACTACACTGTCAGTTTATTTATAGGTTAGTAATACCAAGTAACACAAAGCGACAGAAACGTTATTCTATGTACGCATGCGCAATATCGAAACTGAATATTGTGTTTACATGTGTAGTTTTGCAAGTAGTTTTCAAGTCAAACCCATATATTTTAGTTTTGGTTTGAGATAAATAAAAACTGTTTTGACACTGTATACATGGCGTTTTCAAAACTAAAAACGTTTTGAAAACTGTATATAAACTTAGTAACTGTAAAGTATACGGCGCGAGCAGACATGTGACTCGAGCAACCCTGAAGTGCTTGGAATCAGCTGATTTGTGTGCGCTTGTCATTTTGATAAGAACAATGTTTCTTTGACAAGACCAATGTTTTGACTTATTCAAATTTTGAACTATTGAGAAGTTATTATTCTTAATTTCATGTGTTTTACTGCCTAAAAATTGTGTACTAAAATTTGGGCAGTACAAAATCAAAATAAGTCAAAACATTGGTCTTGTCAAAGTGACATTGTTGTTGTCAAAATGTCATACGCACACAAATCAGCTGATTCCCTGCACGTCAAGGACGCTCAAGTCACGTGTCTGCTCGCGTCCTATAGATATCAATTTTGAAAATAACTGATCAATTGGTACAGTATAAATAAGAATCAGAAAAACTTAGGATATTTTATTTTAGTTTCATAATTAAAGTCTTCACCTCTTTGCGCCTAACGAAAAATTCTATTGATATTGATAAATTCCTAGCCTAGTGTAAAAGTGTCTGTACAATAGGGTAGTTCAGTAATTACGTCATATGCGGCAATGCGGCGCGCTTCATTTAAACTACTTTCCTACCCGTAAACAAATCTTTCAGAGTGAACCTTATTGCCGCATCAAATAAGAACTATAAGTTTAAGCAGTTCATTTCATCGCCAATATCTTACTTAATTAAGAAAAGTTAGCTATTTATGCTATCAAAGTTTGAATATTACCCTTTCAATTAAACAAAACATATTACCCTAATTTATAATAACAATTATTCTATTTAAATTTTAAAAAAATTTGCATGAAATTAAATGTTCGTTCAATCTCGAAAATGTTCGTGAAACATCGCGTGAAGCGGCCGGAAGGGCCCGTTTGAAAGACAGCGAACCATTTTTAGATTACAGAACCCTAAGAACACGACATATTATTAATATATTAATGTGGATAGACAGAGTTATTTACGTACTTTAAACTTAAAAAGAAGAAATCTAAAGTTCTGAAAAGAACTGATTTGAAAATGCTCAAAAACGCAGACAAAATCTCAGTCGGTATGTCAGTAAACTCTCGGATATGCTTGAAGCTGCGCAAACCTGTTACTCTGTAGTTCACAATGTGCAGAGTTGATTTCAATTGTTATTTATTAATGTGTATATATTGTATTACGAGGTAATAGAAAAATGTTTACAAGTTGATGTTATTAATATCTGAAAGTTAACTTCTTCATAAGCCTTTAAATACTGACCCTTATGTGTTCTGTCAATAGAATCTACTTTGAAAGTATCGTTTTTTGCTTAGT
Organism: Harpalus rubripes; assembly: GCA_963082715.1. NCBI lineage: Eukaryota > Metazoa > Arthropoda > Insecta > Coleoptera > Carabidae > Harpalus > Harpalus rubripes. The sequence goes on along the minus strand of OY720453.1, from coordinate 25,971,409 downwards.
ACAATGCTTCATATTTCGCGCTATACTCTGACGTCACACCATTCTACCCCATTGTTCTGAAACGAGAACGGAAAGAAGAACAAGACCGGTAAAAAATGAAAAGTACATACCTGCATTTTTAATGCACGCATGCCCCAAGCCCTACTCCCTACTAATAGTAGTTTACCATTTCTAGCGGCTTTTTATTTCTCGAGAATCGCATATCATTTGCTTTCATTTCTTATTTTAAATATTTTTTATTTATTTATTTTATTTATTTACTTCATCTAAATGAAAGCGATCTATACGAGTAGTTCTTGAAAGTTATTGTTATTCGTTAAGCCGTAATATATATATTTTTTAATATTCGATGACGTGGATCGTGGGTGCTAAGCTAATTTTATTCACAGACAATGAAGTTCACAAATAATTGTCACGTAAATTGACCTTTTACAGTACTTATAAATAAACCGGGTGTTTTCAAACTTTAAGGGCATATAGTATTGACCAAAATGAGTACAAAAGCTTAATTAACAAAGGTCTGATTTTCAACTGTTTTCGAGAAAGAGGCAATTTTCTATTAGAATCGAAGAAAAACTGACAAAGGTAGTGATCGAACAAAATTTTGACTTTGTCAGTAAATAGACTATAAAAAAACAACAAAGTTTTATATGAAATACTTGTCTCAATTTCTAAGTTATTTGAAAATTAAATATTGGCCAAGGTCGCCACAATATTTAGCTTAATACAATTATTTGACCTCTGAAATGTAAACAAAAAGTCTCATTTAATCGAAGTCGTAACTTTTATAGTTTTTGAGATAGCAGAAGTAAACCCCGTAAGAACCCATGTTCATTAAGCCTTTTTTACTCATTTTGGTCAGTACTATATGCACTTTTACCCGAAGTTGAAAAACACTCTGTATATAAATATTTACAAAATAAATTTTGTGGCCAATAATTGAAAATATGCATGAATAATAATCCATTTAATAAAATATTTAATAAAAAATTACGTATATTAGGTATAGTTAAAGTTTGACTGTCACAGGCAATCTATGTCATTCATCATTTCTTTTACTTTAATACAAAAACAAAAACATGACCCACGTTGTTTGTAATTTGTTACTATGGTGGAAGAACGCATTGACCTATTTTCGATAGGGCAGTTCTATCATTGCTCTTGTGTGTTGTTCATCCTACATCCCAAATTTTTAGTCAAAAGTCCTACATTCATAAATTATAATAAATATTTGTTTATTTACTAACAAATATTTTCATCAACTATATTATTATTTAAGAAATTTCATGTGCTCCGTTTTCGGTTTTATTATATGATTAAGTGGCAGAACTCGGGGGACCATGTATCAAGGATTGCTAGGCCGAACACCCCTCCCAATTTTCGATAAAAAAAATTCTTGTAAGGTCGTAGAGGCTGGAAGACCCAGTATCATTAATACCGCAAATACAGCGGTTGCCACGCCCCTGTTAAGTGGCTTTTAGTATGATTTAAGTAATTTTGTATTTTATTACTTAAAAAATCTGGTGTGGCCAACACAATACCTACTGCCATTTGCAGTCCGAGTCACAAAAAGATTAAGTTAGTCCTTATTTTTGGATTAGCGAATTTTACTCTAACTTTGACAGTTAATTTGTTAAAATTTAAAATAATGTCTAATCTAATCCAAGTAACTACCTTCTTTAAACCCCTCAACAGAATTAAATCCCAATTACAGAGTGGGTTCACATTCACCCACATCCATCCCTTAGTGGGATTCGAACTTAGTCCCGAACGCACTCATGACTTATGAGGAGTTGCTCTATATATAATAGAATTCACTAATCCAAAAATGAGGATTAGCTTAAATATTTTTGTGAATCGTTAATTTTTATTAATCTAAATACATACCTACATATTTACTTATGCTGGAAACTGTATTGAATTCCATTTCTATAGTTCTATTTACTTTTTCCTTTTTAAAATGTTACTAATATTATTTTGAAATGATTAGTTCTTTGATAGTGACATTTATCTGTCAGTTACATACATTTGAATAACTGCGTTTTGTTTGTTTAAAGCGTAGGCTCTGGGATTTAAATTATAGATAATTTTATAGAAAATTGAATAATCTTTCATTTTTGTAACATTAATCTCAAAAAAAATAACATTTAATAGCTATTTGTGTATTAAGAGCGCAAAATGGGACATTGTCGATTGAGAGGTTGTTGACGCGCGATGCAGGAGCGCGGCACTCTCGAAATCGACAATGTCCATTTGCGCTCGAAACACACACAAGATTTTTTCTACAGTCGTCACAATGGGGTCCTCCACCATAACAAAAAATTATTTGTTTCAAGTACATTAAACTAGTGCAGTGGAAAAGTGGATGTCCATTGGAAGCGTTCACGCCAAACTTTTGCTGGTGGCAGCACAACTGTTCACGTACGTAACTCAAAAACGACGGGGACACGCTCACAAGTCGACTTCCGAAGAGTAGATTTCAATTTCCCACGTAACTAAAAACGACGCCCGGCGTCGCGACGCGGATCAGCGTTGGCGACTCGGGACACGCTCACAAGTCGACGTCCGAAGAGTAGATTTCAATTTTCCACGAAACTCAAAACGACATTTTATTTGGTTATGTAATATACCGACAGAGCAGTTATATGTCAGATTGACTTGTGTTGTGAAGATGGTAAATGTGTAACTACAGTGCCACTAGTTCCTGACTAAATGTTTTCATTAAGAATGTAGAAAAGCGACATTTCTCTAGAGCGGCAAAGTGACATTTTGCGTTGACAAATGAGAGCGCAAATGGCTACTTTGTATATAGACTGTAGAAAAAGGTATTTTTCGAAGAAAAACTATTTTGAGCTTCTAGTAAAGTGCCATTTCCGGTTATCCGATTTTCACCAAAATCTAATGGACTCTTTCCATTACAGGAAAAGTTCGAAATACAAGGTTGCAAAATTTTCTGAATGATAGTATTTGAGTTCGAGTGGAGGATCCACACACACATACACACAGACATCATCGTGTAAATGTTAAAATTGGATGCTAGGGACCTTAAAACGTGTTCATTTACCAAAATCTCGATATGCGATTTTTAGCACGATCCCTATACATCCCTTACCAAGGATAGCGGGAGGTAAAAAGAATGAGAGCCTCATATTCTTAAAAGAATTACAAAACCGAAACGCATGAGCTTGTTACTTATTAAGGTAGCCATAGCAACGGCACATGCTTTCATTTTTTTTAAATTTCCTAGGTCAACTACATATTATAAATTCCTCATATTAAATTTTTTATTCCAATATAAATATTAAGGAAAATATATCCGTAGAGTTAATTTAAATTTCTTGTAAAATTTTAATAAATACATCTTGACTACATCGTTTTAAAACACGAATATAAATCAATATATCTGATAAGGGAACTTGATTTTTGCGTGATTTAAAATAAAATGTTTTCAATGCCTACCTGATTATATTGGAGTGATGAATGTTCTCCATCGTTGCAATTTCTCTTGTTAACATCTTTCTTGTTTTGGAATCTAATTTACTTTTATCGATTATTTTTATTGCTACTTTATCTGAAATAAAATCAAATTTATATTTATTCTATAATATGAATATGAACATCAACTTAATTTATAATAAATGAAATATGTTATTGATAGTTTAGCCATTATGAAATTATGGTTTGAAATAATAAATTGTTCGGGTAATATATAAATCAATATTTACAGGAAAAAACAGAATAATCAAAATGTCATAATGACAAGAAAATTATATCTTTTCCTGTCCATATGAAAACCTAGAACAAATTTGCATATTTTTCTCACATGAAAAAATTTATTTGAATTTATTCTATTTTATATTACTCAAAAATGAAATCTGCTTGTTAAATTCAACATGTTTAATTGTGACAAGTTTACGATTATTATTACTCAACATAATATTCAATTGAAAATGTACTTAAAATTGAATAAATTTACACTATTTTTTCATAATAACGTTTATAAATTTGTCTTGTCAAATTTTAACACGTTGAGCAATAAGGTAAATTTATTCAAGATTTCTTGAAACCAGGAATCTGGAATAAATTAGGATTAAATAAAATTTAACCTTAGTTCTATGTTCCTATGTAATACTGGTTGCATATGTGTTTGTTCTGAGTTGTTGCTGAATACAATAATTATGCAATAATGTATGAAATAACAATGTGGCTAAGTCCTTTATGTGCTGGGGAATTAATTAATAACAAAATATAGCAGCTCATAGATGTTCAATAAAACAATTCATCCATAAAAAAAATTAATCTGATTTATGCGATGACTGTATCTCTTTTATCGTTTATTTGCATGAACAAAATTTGGTTTCACGAATTTAAATTCAGTATTTAAGGCATGTAAAACCAATCAATTGTCAAACGTCATTAACTCCATTCGTAACTGAAGTGAAGTTTAAAATTGAAATATTGAAAATTATGTAGAGATATATTTAAAATTAGAAAATTAATAGCATTTGCGTTACAAGAATTAAACTTAATTTACATTTTATTTAGTTTAATGCTCATTTCTATTAGAATGCAGTTTTAATATCTGTAATATAAATGTTATTGGTTTATAAATACATTTTTTGAATAAATCTATTTTTGGGGCTTTCGGATCACATTTTCTAATGGATGCTAATGCAGCTAACAAAATTCAGAAATTTATGTATGGAGTAAGAGATAAGAATGGGCCCGTCCAATTTTTTAATTTTTTTTATGTGTTACTAAGAATTTAAAAATAAAAATTCCGGATTTTTCGTCTTCTCGAAATTATGCTTAATAATGCCTAAAACAATTATTAAAGTTTGGCGCGAAAATTTTGACGTTACCGTCACTCCGCCAGAAGTAGAGATAACCGACATACGTTACCATTAAAATGTTAATATACAATAATTGTTGCAAGAATAAAAATACATCTCCATTACAAACTGAAAAAAATATTTACAGTTAATGGCAATAAAGGAAGCCAGATAGGTATTATATCATTTCAAATTATATATTTGTTTGGTTTACTTACATGAATAGTGATAAATGTTAATTTATGTACATCTTTCATAATACATATTATACATAAATAAAAATCAGGTAAGTAAAATTAATAATTTTTGCTCGTTTTCATAATCAGGTTAATTATGCGCTTTAATGAATGTGCCTTTAAGACTTTCTTTTACTTTAATATACTAGTGAAGGTTATCATACTCACCACGTGTCATTATTATAATTAAAATAGTATTTAAACTATTTTCTATTTATAATGGACCTTTTCAATTTAAAGAGATAGAAGATATGCGCAATGGGAAAGAAAAACTGAGATCTATGGCGGTTGTTTCTAAAAAATTTAATCGTAAAATATGAGAATATCTCAGATAACTTTAAAAAATCATATCGAAATAAGTTACGAAAGCTTTTATTGAAGGTAAAATATCTAACGATGTAAACTTTCACTGAGAATACAGGTATTTTAATAACTGCAATATTTTTAACGTTTCGTTTGACAGCCCAACTTGCAGTTGTTCGCGCCATTTTCTTACTATTTGCAGCGATAGAAAGAGATAGTCGTTAAATTGGAAAGGTCCATTATATACAACAATGACAGTATTGATTACAATAATAAAAGGTAACCCAGCATTTACATCCCTTTTACTAAATAATTACAACAATGACAAGTATTGAAAGTACAATAATTAAAACAAATTATAATATAAATCTATTTAATAAGTAAATTTTCTTTTGATCTTAATAAAAAATTACTCCGATATATTAAATATGTGCATATTGGAATATGTGTAATGCCAATCGCGAATTTATGAGCAAAATATGCATGGTCCACTCTATAGTGATATTTCCACAAGGTAACTGGACGACCATTTTACGCTAAAAACTTTAATTAAATTATTATCGGTTTAAAAATACAATTAATATAGCAATTTTTATTTCGTTTTCATTTATTTATATTCAAAATTCATATGCGACATGTACTTTCTAAAAAGTCGAAGATTTGGACGGGCCCATTCCATATACGAGGGTCATGGTAGAATTATTGGGAGTAAGACACATTGTTCATATTTTTTCAAATTCAATGTAGTTTCTTTCAACAATAATACAATTAATCATTCTTTCCTTCCACATATTTAAAGCTCTTGACCAATTTTCTTTTAGAATGCTTTGAAAATATTTATTAATTGCAGCATCAATTTCTTCTTCAGACGAAAACCTTCTACCTTGTTATATAATAGCCATATATCGCATATTGACAGACCCGAAGAGTGTGGCGGGTGTACTACTCATTACTACTAATTTTTTCCCAAAAAACTGAAGAAATGTTCTCTTAGTCCAGTCAATGGAGATCAAAAAAGTCTTTTGCCTTGGTGGGGTACAAACGATTTTAATATAACTTGTTTAGGTCGGGACAGAGATGAAAAATTCAAATTCTTGATCTCGGGGAGGCCGGCACTAGCCGCCATCTTGGATCAAAAGTACAAAAATGAGTTTTTTGCTATTTTCTCGAAAAAAGCACATTATCATATCTTTAACCGCGTCAAAGTGGTGTATGAATTTGTTGGAAAGTATTGAAAAAAAATATTTAAAAATCATCTATTAGTTACTTCTTTCGATACCACGAGGACTGTAAACTGTTACAAATAGTAAAACCTATTACACCGGTTATCCACTGAACGTACAAAACAAAAACTCAACAGAAACACGTGCGGAAAAAACAAAAAACCTGCAACTTTTCACAGATTTTTTGAAGACGAGTGTTTGGCGACTGTTTTTGGTGTCCCGCTCGAAGTCAGTAACATCAAAGAGTTTCGGAACACAGTCTGCTTAGTGCAAACAGTTTGTTGTGTTTTATCCAGTTTGCAATTTAGTAGTCACAATAATACTTAATATTTATTATTAATAAATCATTGCTACCTACCTCCCTCCCGAAAACCGCATTAAATACCACCCATACACAAAGAGAAGAAAATATTCTTCTCTAAAAATTTTAATTTTTAAAAAATTTGTGCTAACTTTATCAACTCTATTGAAATGGACTGAAAACAGAAACCAAACTTCAACAAAAACCTTTCAAAAACAGTTCGCTTGATGGAAACGGAGTTTCTGATTTGTTCAGTCTTGTTTCGATTTTTCAAAGCTGGAACAAAACTGAAACAAAACAGTAACTCGACTAGTTCGTTTGCTGGAAAACCAGCATTGGACTAAGTATTAACTACCTAATATTGACATGAGCTAGTGTTTTTGCAAAAATAGCCAAAAACAAAAAAAAAAAATTTTTTGCACTTTTGATCCAAGATGCCGGCTAGCGCCGAGCCTCTGCAAGGTCAAGAACCTGAATTTTTCATCCCCGTACCGACCTAGACAGGGCCGGATTGGGAAGATTCAGCGGCCCGGGAAAATTCTAGCATGAACGGCCTAATCTCCAGTTTTTTTTTTTAATTTATAATTATATTGCCACAAAGTAATAAATTACTTCTTTGGATAATACGAATTTTTTGCCTACATAGAAATTGAACAGTTATAAAAGCATTGAAATATAATACAACCAAGATTCTACCCGCAGATAATGGAAGTGTTACAGTAATATTGGATACCAATTTATATGATCAGAAAATAGAAGAGCTTTTGAATCAAAGAAATTATAAGAAACTTGGAAAACATTCTACTACGTCTATAGAAAACAAAGTGTACCGTGCTCTTAAGAAATATAAAGAGTTATATTCCGTTTAGAACAAGAATAGATCTCACTCCATATTTTAGCAAGCTTCCACATCTGTACGGAGGGCTTCCAAAAATCCATAAAAAAGATTTAAGCACCTCAGAAACCCGTCAAAAGTTCCATAAATTCTCCTACTTACAAACTATCAAAATTTCTATTACCAATCATTCAGCCACTTCAAAGAAAAAGAACATCATATGTGAAGAATTTAAAACATTTTGTGGAACTTTTGAGCTAAATGCAATTACAACCACAAAATATTTTTGTCAGCTTTGATGCTGTAACTTTATTTACGAGAAATTTTTAGAAATCATCAAAACAAGGTTTGAAAAAGATATCAACTTAAAAAATAGAACCGACTTGCCTCTTGATGGTATTATGGAACTTTTGCAGTGTTGCCTACAGAACTCATATTTCCAAGAAAAATATAGATATTTTGTACAAGAAGATGGTTTGCTCATGAGTTCTTCTCAGTTACAGCCAATTTATACATGGAATTTTTTGAAGAATTAGCACTAGATACAGCCAATATAAGACCTAAACTTTGGCTTAGATATGTCGATGATACTTTATATTAGGTTCACAATGGAGAAAAAGTCTCATGGAGTCCCTCCGTTCTTGGATGTTTTAACAGAGAAAACGAACCATGGACTAATAACATCAGTCTACCCTACCGTAAACCAACACACCAACACCAGATAATACCTTAACTATAATTCCAGTCATTTAAAATCTACAAAAAAAGAAATTACCAAAACCTCATATATCTGCAATACTGAAAGAAATTTTGTCAAGAATTAGAAAATACTAAAAACGATCTAAATAAGAATTGTTACCCGGTGAAATTAATAAGATGATGCTACGTATTCAAATTTTAGTTTGTAATCACCGAGCGGCGGCCTCAAAGAGCCGCGGCCTCTCGGGAAATTCCCGATTATCCCGACTGGCCAATCCGACCCTGGACCTAGACAACATATATTAAAATCGTTTCTACCCCACATTTGTAGGGTAAAAACCTCTATTGACTGAACTAACTGTTTAATTCCATAAGAATATTTTCATTTACAATGATTTTGTAAAAAATTAATTAACTATAAGTTCTAATTAACTTAACCTTCACAATTCAATTAATTTCAAAGACAGATAAATAATTTTTTAAAGAAATGTGCAATTTTGTTTTTCACGGCCACGGCCTACCTGATTTTTTTATTCTCAATAATTCTAGCGCGATCCTCGTTTTTCATTAACAATACAGTTTTATTTGCCTCCAAGCAGAATTTATTTGTGTACCTACTACAAATACATAGAAGTTTGCACAATAATTAATATAATAATTTAATCTACATGTTTGTTACTTTGATATTTAATATATTCCAAACACAGGCAAACTTTTCTGGCAAAATATTTGTATTAAAAATGAATTTATGAAGCAAGGGAAAACTTTTAGAAAATTTGCATCGTGCGTCCGTAAAATTTTAAACAAAAACAGGAGGTCAGGCATTAATTAATTCCAAGTGAATTAGACCGTACGCTGTATATTGTAAATTTTAATTTTTGTTTTTGTTATATGTCACAATGCAGAGAACATACTGATTAATGTGACAGTTTTGTGCATAATGGTATTTGTTTCTAATATCGTAAATTCATTGGCAAATAAATTATGATATTGGCAGTAATGAGATAAAATTTTGTTACTTATAAGCGAATTTACAATATTAGAAATTATTGTCATCAGAGATATGACATTCCTAATATATACAGGGTATTTCTCGGATACGGGACACCCGATTATATTCTTTATTATTGGAAATAGAAGAAAATCATTCCAATGTAAGTTATAGTAGATGAAGGGGGACATTCACTTATTGAAGAAATGTTTTTTTAACCAGTGTTTCTCAAACTATAACATAAAGTTATATTTTTTTAAATAAGATGGTATAGATTTTTTAGACCAATTCGATAGAGTATTTTTTCTGAATTCAACCATGTAATCATTTTTCAGTAGGCTAAGTATGAAAAACAAAACTGTTATCTGTCAAATTGAATTATTTAATGCATAATTCCTATTCTTGCTATTTATAAATATATAAACTAATATTTATGTTTTGTTTTAATTTTTTTTTCATGCATAGCCTACTGAAAAATAACTATAAAAATAACATATATTTAAATTTCAATTGCATTTTTTCAATATTTTTGTAATATATAAGAATATAAAATGATTACATAGTTGAATTCAGAAAAAATACTCTATCGAATAAGCCTAAAAAATATATACCATCCCATTAAAAAAATAATAATTTGGGTGTCCTGAATTCGAGAAACATTTTATAGATGGTGTCCGTCTTTCGAGGCTCATCATTGCTTAAATTAGGGCAAAGTTGCCCCATTAGTAGACCATTTTAAAGTGGTACCTATTTGTTTTTACCGAAAAATTCATACGTCATTAGATAAATGCAAAAATTCAAATTTTGCTGATTTTTATTTTTACAAATACATAATTTCCAAATATGAAATAATAGGGAATTTTGGTTTGCACTTCTTTTGAACATTTTTTTATTTTCTTTCGAACACCGATGCACAATTTTTACTTCCTTGTACGAAGTAAAGGAAGTATTGTAATCGCGAAAAAATTCGGTTTTGAGATTTCAACGGAAATATCCATTTTGACCATCCCTGAATCCATTCTGACTAATTTCGTCGTGACGTCTGTACGTACGTACGTATCTCGCATAAATCAAAAACGGTAAGCCGTAGAAAGTTGAAATTTTGTATTTAGGACTTCTATAACATCTAGTTGTGCACTTCCCTTTTTAGTCATTACATAATTTCCAAAAATGGTACTTTATTTGAAGCCTATAATAGAATTTAATGAAAAACTATATTAAAATATAATCCAAAACGTTTCAAATTTGGTATATACGACATTTATATCAATTGGAATAACATAGCAGATTTTGTTAAAACAGGTTAACCGGAAGTGATATATTACCTGAAGTTGTTAACAGTTTTTCTTAAATAAAATGGTTTCATTTTGATTTTAGAAATAAATGCTTCAAATAAGAGTGCGTCTAGTCTAGCATATAAAGTATTATTAAATTAGCCCTTTGTATAAGCGAGATATGTAAATTTAAAACATATACTTTTTGGTTTTTGTAATGAAGCTTGCTATAGATTAGAACAAAAAATGACAAAAAAATAAAAGAATAAATGTTAATGTCAAAATACGTCAAACACGTGCAATTTTATAATTGGGACTATACTTCATCTTCATATTGGTCTTGCGTACAAGGAAGTCGTGTGGTGTCCACATCAGATTTTTTTTATCAGTGTCAGATTTTAATTAATGAAGTAACAGTTATGATTTTTATATGGATGTCATACTGGAAAGTTACATCATTGAAAAGAGGATTTTTATAGCTTTCCAGCAATGTATAACTTATTGATGTTCATTTGATTCATACAATAAATAGTAACAATTATTAATTTTATGGGGTAAAAAAATAGAGATCTAATGAATTTTTCGGAAAAAACAAATACATCTTTAAAATGGTCTACTAATGGTACAACTTTGCCCTAATTTAACCGACTTCATATCTGTTATAGTTTCCAAGATCCCAATTAGTGAGACACGAAAAACAGGCATCATGTATATTAGGATCCAAATATCGTAGATGATCTTTTCATGACAGATTTGTTTGTTTAAACTAGGTGAAGTAAATTCCAAAGTCAGGCTTATGCCATAAAAATTCATTAAAACTTATAATAAATTTAAATTATAGATGCATGACGAGGCGAGAGTACTCTCGCATCTCGTTTCGTCTCATTGCATTATGCAAGGCGAGAACGAGAGCGAGATTGCAGTATAAATTCGAGGGGAGATCGGTATAACAACTGCACGAAGCGAGAAATCTCGCGAGAGTCTCGCAATAAAAAGTATTTATAACTTTATAGCTTTGATTCATAACGAGGAAATGCAAAATAAAGACAAAATCGGTTTTGCATCCAACAGATATAGTTTTCTCCAATATTTCAGCGCAGCCCCTAATTCATCCTAGTTAAAACTTACTTTTTACTTTTTTTATAACGAAATCTTACTTAAATAGTGGCATATATTTAATGATAAAGTGTAGGTACTTTTAGTTACAAAAAAGATTTTTTTAATGTTTAATTAGTTTAACTGATGACAGAATGTTCGTATTGAAATAGTTTAGAGATCACAATTTGGTGATAAATTAGATATTTCAGAGATAAATTAAATTATTTACTAACATCACATTTTCTGGTGACCGTAAATGAATAAACATTAAGTTCGTATAGAAATGGTGCTTATTTTTATAGCGAGACTATTGAGTTTGCAAACTTTTGTTCTTATGCATTGCTCTTAGTTCTTAAGCATTAAGTCTTATGCATAGCTGGAAATGGTAGTAAACTTTGCTATATATTTACGCATTGCGCTTAGTTTTTAATTATAACTCTTACACATTAAGACAATCGGTGGAAATGACGCTTTTTGTTCTTACGCATTGCTCTTAGTTCTTAAGCATTAAGCCTTATGCATAGCTGGAAATGGTAGTAAACTTTGCCATATGATAAACATTTTTACGTATTGCGCTTAGTTATTACTCTTACGCATTAGGACAATCGGTGGAAATGAGGCTTAACTCCATAATCCGTGCGATAATTAAACTGTATCTGAACAAGGACCTACAATACAACCAGCATTACATACATTGAAGACGGGAAACTGGTCAATTCGATGCTCATTTCTTTGTTACATCAGGATAACAATACAGAAAACCACAAATAGAAAACTTATAACAAAAGAAATGTCATTACTTACAAACGTTTAGGTTCAAAATCGTTTACGCATTAAAAGGTTCAGAGAATTGATCTGAAAAATTGGGGATTTATTTGCCAATACTTCCAATTACACAATTCTTTTGAAGCCATTCTTCATTGTTGTAAAGCATTTTAACAAGTAACAAATTACACAATTTGTATATATCAACATCAAGTTAATTCTCGAAACCCCCAAAGTGTAGTGTAAGCTATTACTTATGAACCAAAACAGTTTGTAAGTATGTAATATCTATTTTCCATTATCAGAAACGATCTGCTTTTCTGTTTCGGTCATAATTATTAAAAATGGAGAATTATTTTCACATTATTGGCACACCCAGCAATGGGTAATAAGCCGTGATGATATATTTATTTATTTATTTTATTTATTTTCACGAAGAAAAGTTACAAATTATTAATCTGACTGGTAAAACATCATTGCATATTACATTTAATAAATGTACAATAGCGAACTCTATTAAAGGATTAGAAAAACACTCGCCATGATCCACAAGATTACAGCATCTGAATCAACCTGTCGGTCATTTTTCAAATGCTGGCCGAGCCCATTTAGTAACCACATACGCGTTGCCAGAGCTTTACGGTGTTCTTCAATAGATGGCTACCAGTGGCATAACTACTGGTGTTCCGCGGAACACGTACCCGGTGCCTCAAGGGGCCCAGCACGCAGGTCATTTTTTTTTTTATTTTAATAGGGCCACATGTTCCAAATATATTAAATGACCTTACATCTTTCAGCAGAAAGATCATTTTCAAAATAAAAATTAGTAAAAAAATTTTAAGTGATACTACATGACAACAACGATTATCATTATCAGGCAACTATTATTTTAATAGAATACGAAATTGCCAGAACAATAGATGTATCTAACATATAGCCTTTTCAGCTTCTGATTTCAGTGCGCACTAAGGTGCACTGAGTTCTCGTTTTGTTTTCATCATACTTATATGTTTACTTTGTTTACACTTTTTTAGTAGTAGCGTTTTCGGCTTGTCGTGAAATTGCAGTCAGTTCTCAGTGAGTGCGCACTTTTGTGCACCGAGCAAGTGCACGAATATCAGTGCAAATAATATGGCTTCTAAAAATAAAATCATATTGACAATTGCCAGAAATTATTAGAAAGTTCTTCAATGCCAGATAGTAATGAAGAGTTATTAAATCAAATACTAAAACTTCATGTTGTACGTACATAAATATAGGACAAATAAAAAAGTAAGAATGTAAACTCATGTGAGTATTTGAAATAAAATTATTTTTGTTTTCAGTTCAAAGATACTCTTCAGGTACAAAGGAGTACTTCCTTGAAATTCATGGAGAATTTTGAAAAACGCGCCAAAACTAACAGGCTCTCAGACTTGCACTAATTTATGATCTCGTTTTCAACTTAAACTTGCATTAGAATAGTTAGGGTCGAAACTGATTCCATGTATTTACGTCACACAGTGCACAAAGTACGCACTGACCGAAAACGCTAATATTAACTTTTGGCAAAAAAAAGAAATCAGTGAAAGATGTTGACATAAACGTACAATTTTGTCTTGGTTTCATATTTATTTTTTGTAATATTTTTTGATTTTTAAAGAAATTTTATTTAAAAAGGTATTTTTTTAAAGTGTCCTGTTATAGGATCAGTAAAACTATTTTCTTATCTACACAGGAGCCCGGATTGACTCGGGAACACAGGCCCATGGCTGCATTGTTACGCCACTGATGGCTATGCATGTAGTTAGTTATTCTGAAGCCTTCCATCTTTATGTAATAGTACGAGTGATTGGCGACTAAAATTAACGTGAATCCCTCAAGCGGACGATATTTGCAAGTCTTGAAAATGGTATTCTGTTATTCAACTTTACACTAAATATATATAGTGCATTAGATTCCTTGCCGGTTTCTTGTTTGTCTTTTTGTTTTAAAGTACATATAAATTACTTTGCAATATGAGCAAAGAACGAAAAAATATTAACAACGTCAAATGCTGCGTTTATGGCTGTCATACTAGGGGTAGTAAAAAATTATCTGTCCCAAAAATTGGTGAGAGGAAGAGTGACATCCAAAATAAATTTGGTAAAATGGAGTCTATCGACAAAGGAGAGGGCTGGATTAAGAAAATACGAACTGAAAAACAAGTGACGAATCATAAGAGGATAAAAATGAAAAGTATTCTATTATTTCCTGACCAATTCATGAGTAAAATAATACACTTTTCACTTTATGTGTAGCATTCAATATATTTCCTACACTTGTAATTAAAACAATTTGAAAAATATTTGACATTAGTTTCATTTTGATTTTCTTAACTAAGTAAAATAAATACATATTTATTTAATATACTATTTTACTATCTTGTACAAAATGTTAAGACAGCTGTAATGTGTTTGCACTGGCTACTATGGACAGCTATACAAGAGCATTTTGTAAATAATCAATTGTAAATTTAAAGTTCATCTAATCTCATGAAGATGTGACGTTAGATCACTTGTTTAAACAGAGCCCAAATTTTTTTTAGTCTGTAGCACTATGTTCTAAAGCCACATAAAAATAACAACCCACGATTCAACAATTCTCCCCATTCTATAAAAATTCGAGAAGAATTTGTTGCCTCCAATAAGTACATATTTCCTTAGAAATAAGACTAAGATAACTTTCTTCGAATGTCATTATAATTTAAGTACTTGCACAAAATTATTACTATCACTATTTATAAAAAGTTTAATGAATTTGTTAATATGCTTTAAAACGAATGTTGGTTATACTATGTTTCTGTATGCCATCTTATAGCACAATACCATTTTCAGAGCACGTGTATGCTACAACACTAGCGCCGCCATCGGTAGTTTTAGTCGCCAATATCTTTTGCGTAGCCCAGTTAGTCATTGTCTCTGCAAAGAGACGTCAGTTACAAACACTCTTGAGCTCCAAAAAGAGCGAAACGCGTCTGTGATTACTAAATGGGCTCGACAATTCTAATTCTTTATCAATAAAGGTTAACTTTTATAAAATTTTAAATTTGATTTGCTCGAATACATGACATAATATGAGAATTGAATTGCATTCTTTGAAGCTTAAAATTAATTAATAGAATACTTTTGCACAAGTTAAACGCCTATAGCCGGCTTTTCGTGTTATACTCGTACCAGGTATGAATTACTAGATTGCATCTTTTTCTGCGATGTAGATGTAACTCAAAATTTTGGACAGAAAATAAAGTTTATACTCGTAAATCACATGTATCACTTCTTGTTGTCCTTACTGTACCCACATTTTAAGATGTTTAGTTACCGCACAAACAATATCATAAACATAAATAAGTAAAATTTATTGTTTCTCACCTTTGGTGAGCTGATGTACAGCCAGCTTAACTTGTGAAAAATTCCCACTTCCTATGTCGCCGGAAAATCTGTAGAGGCCAACCCTGCGTCCCAGGGAAATCTACAACAAGACGTTTGCTTTTACGCCATCAGTAAGGGTGGGTTTTGCTAATGTACGAAGGTTTGCGGAGCGGAAAGGTAAAAAGCAAATGGAAAGGAATGACGGTTGGTGATAAAAAGTAGATTAGTAACTTTGAAACGTTACTAATGATTTTTAAAGATACATACGTAAATTCACGCTATGCTCTACATTACAAAGTTAAATTAATGAGATAATTAAAAATAACATCAAAACTTTTGTGGTTAAGTTCATGGAAGATTCATTTTCATTACAATTTATATTCATTTTCATTAAAATGAATGTTTTGATATAAGTAATTTCGTTAAGTTATCGTCAAATGTCACTATTTATATAACGCTGTGCCTAGCGATATCTGGTCTATAGGCTAACCAAGTACGTATCGTCGCGCCACTCGCGGATTTTTTAACACTATGGTTGGGACGTGGCTGGGATGACAGTTCGTAAACACGCGATGAGCAACGAAAACCGTGGTAAAAAGCCATCAAACATGTTGTGTTGTAGAGTGCAAATAATCTAAATATAATGGGGATAATAAGATTCACTTTTACTCCTTCCCTTATTAACCTTGGGAACAAGTAAGGCGACAAAAATGGATACCATCGATTCGTCGAATGACATAAGTACAGTTGAATTTTATTAAAAATCTGATTACGTATTTCTCAAGCACACAACATGGTTTTAAATTTTATATATTTTGTGGTTTTATCAAATAAAAAATTTAGTTCAATAATTATAACTTAGGAACAAAATACTTCGATTCAAAATAGATTATGGGACAATACATATCTGTGTGCCTTTGATAACAATAATGAAAAATAAAATATCTATGAAATATACATGCTATTGAATGTAAAATATATAATTGTATAATATTTATGAGATCTACGATAAATTATTAGTAGACAACTTTATACAAAGCGCACGAAGGAAATCTTTATACTGACCTTGACAAAAATATACGTCAAAGTTCAAGAAACATGTAAGTAAATGGAATACACAAATTACAAATTCCCAAATCAATGGGAAATATTTTCCAAATTGTCGTCGACTTAAAGTACACAGTGACAAGTAGTGAACGTATAAGAAAGATATGTCGACGTTTTCAAAATCACAGTTCATGATAACACACGTATTTTTTATTTCAAGTGGTGCTTCAAATATATTTTAAACTGACAAAACAGTTCGTGTATAAATAAAACGTCATTCTACACGTAACAAATCCCTCCCAAAAATATTTAACGGGAAATCCATCAGATGGCGCGACCAGCGACACGGAACAGCTTCTTGGATAGCCTGGCCTATACTGTATAAGCACAGTATAGCGGTTGACCGCTTTGCTCGCTTATAACCAGTATGTGCACTCCCTATTTTTGAGACCAAAAAATTTGACCTCTAACGCTTGGAGGTGTGTCCTCATGTAGTTATCACGCTTGCTGTAGGATGGCTCTGGAGGTTAAACTACCTTAGGGTACCTTTATCTAAAGACTTTATAACCAGGGTATGGCCATGGCGTGGCTCACGTTTCGTCCGCCATTACCGGGACATCTGTTATATGTGTTGTTCTTGCGCAAATTATTATGTATTTTCGTGGATATTTGTTTTATTTTAATGAAACACACATTTAATTATCATTTTCATACGTATTTATAGCGTAAGTAATATATTTTATTTTATTTACTTGTGTAGTTTGTTAAGATTCCCACCACGATTACTGACATATTGGAAACTACTATAAATTACCAATATTAAGCACAATCATTTAAATTTTAAAAGGTAAGTTTAGAATATACAATTATTATGTAAATAAGAACTACAGATATTAAATTGGATGTGATAATAACAACCCATGTCATATATTCTACATAACCTCTAAATGTAAATATTAATAATAATTGTGTATCTCTTAAATTAATAAATTTTTATTACCTTTATAAATTCACAGTGTGATAATTTAATATTCTTTTATAATATAATATCACATTTATTACAAATAAATAAGGAAATGAATTACCGACAATGGCGGCAATCTTGGCCCATGGCCATACCCTGGTTATAAAGGTACCCTAAACTACCTCAAAGCCAGTAGATATACTAAAGTACCGACATGGCGGCCATCTTGGCCTTAAAAAAGCAACAGTAATGACTTTTCGTGTCGCTAGCGGCGCTTTTGTCGCAGGTGTAAATCGTGTAAGTTGTCATTGTCAAACGTCAAATTATTCGTGGTGTGGTATTAAGCAATTTTTATTAGTTTGAGATTATTATACGAATGCATGTATTTGTGTTATTGCAGGGTTCTGTAATGTTGGCAATGTCATTGGTTATCTACAAAATGTTTCTGTAATAATAGAAAATGTTAATTTGAACAACACTATTCAAATTAAAAGTTTTTACTTCACAATGAATTACATATTTCGATTAAATATCGGATCTTCCAATGTTTGTAAACCACTGATACCTCTCTTCAACATTTGATGTGCAAAAAAATGTATTCTATTTTTATTATGATGACAATTAATTGCACAGCAACAAGGCATTATCTGTGGTAAATTCTCTGTTTATTTTATTTTCTTTAACACCAAAATTAAAACTGGTGAATACCAATGTGACATTTGACACCTACAACAGCAGCGCCTCTAGCGACACGAAAAATCATTACTGTTGCTTTTTAAGGCCAAGATGGCCGCCATGTCGGTACTTTAGTATATCTACTGGCTTTGAACTACCTGGTGTTAAAAGTCGCTAAATGTCTTTTATTTAAATACAGCCGGGTTTATTTTCAAATTCAAATCATCCCTGCATTTAGCAAGAGGTGGAGATAAAAACCGGTGTGAAGTTAGCAACGTTTTTGTAGCAACGGAAACGGTTCGATCCATCATTTAAAGGAGGCGGCATATTGCCCGTATACATGCAACCTGTACACCTTCTAGCAAGTTTGATGGCCTAGTATACACAACATACTTAGATGAATTTACCGGTGAGGCAAGGATTCAATGAAGTAGTAGGTAAATACAAGAAAGTCAAGCCTACAAATCCACTAATTAAGAAAATTCAACCTCTCTCCCCTCTATTCACGATTGCGCAAATGATAAACTTTCGTTAACACAAAAATTATATAAATTATTTAAAAAAAATAAGGGGATGCCATACCAGAAACGGAACTTATGTTGGTCAAGTATAGCTACAACACATACCCCTATTGTATGTGCTCTGTCCCCCGTATTTGTAATTGGGCCACTTTGACATTTACACGGTATAAACCTAGCAAATTAATCATAACAAAACTAATATAAATTATAAACAAATCAGGGGATGACATATCAGAAACGTAACTTATGTTGGTCAAGTGTAGCTGCATCACATATTCCTACTAAATGTGCTCTGTCCCCCTTATTTGTAATTGAGCCACTTTGACATTTACACGGTATATACCTAGCACCTAAATAATAATAAAAATAATATAAATTATAAACAAATCAGGGGATGACATACCAGCAACGGAACTTATGTGTAGCTGCTACACATATTTCTACTAAATGTGCTCTGTCCCCCTTATTTGTATTTGAGCCACTTTGACATTTATACGGTATATACCTAGCACCTTAATAATAATAAAAATAATATAAATTATAAACAAATCAGGGGATGACATACCAGCAACGGAACTTATGTGTAGCTGCTACACATATTTCTACTAAATGTGCTCTGTCCCCCTTATTTGTATTTGAGCCACTTTGACATTTACACGGTATATACCTAGCACCTTAATAATAATAAAAATAATATAAATTATAAACAAATCAGGGGATGACATACCAGCAACGGAACTTATGTGTAGCTGCAACACATATTTCTACTAAATGTGCTCTGTCCCCCTTATTTGTATTTGAGCCACTTTGACATTTACACGGTAAATACCTAGCACCTTAGTAATTATAAAAATAATATATATAAGCTCAAAGACCCCTCTGGGTTTTATGAATATTTTTCTTCAAGACTGTCTGATATTATATGAAAAAATTAATTTTTGCGCCCTTACACCCCTATTTTTTGTGATTATTTTTATGTAATACTAGTACTAGCCGTCTCAGCATGCTACTCTATAAGCGACAAAGTGGCTCAAAGACCCCTCTGGGTTTTTTCTTCAAGACTGTCTGATATTATATGAAAAAAATAATTTTTGTGCCCTTACACCCCTATTTTTTGTGATTATTTTTATGTAATACTAGTACTAGCGGTCTCAGCATACTACCCTATAAGCGACAAAGTGGCTCAAAGACCCCTCTGGGTTTTATGAATATTTTTCTTCAAGACTGTCTGATATTATATGAAAAAAATAATTTTTGCTCCCTTACACCCCTATTTTTTGGGATTATTTTTATGTAATACTAGTACTAGCGGTCTCAGCATGCTACCCTATAAGCGACAAAGTGGGTCAAAGACCCCTCTGGGTTTTATGAATATTTTTCTTCAAAACTGTCTGATATTACATGAAAAAATTAATTTTTGCTCCGTTACACCCCTGTTTCTTGGAGTTATTTTAATGTAATACTAGTACTAGCGGTCTCAGCATGCTACCCTGTAAGCGACAAAGTGGCTCAAAGACCCCTCTGGGTTTTATGAGTATTTTTCTTCAAGACTGTCTGATATTATATGAAAAAAATAATTTTTGCTTCCTTACACCCCTATTTTTTGGGATTATTTTTATGTAATACTAGTACTAGCGGCCTCAGCATGCTACCCTATAAGCGCCAAAGTGGCTCAAAGACCCCTCTGGGTTTTATGAATATTTTTCTTCAAAACTGTCTGATATTATATGAAAAAATTAATTTTTGCGCCCTTACACCCCTATTTTTTGGGATTATTTTTATGTAATACTAGTACTAGCGGCCTCAGCATGCTACCCTATAAGCGACAAAGTGGCTCAAAGACCCCTCTGGGTTTTATGAATATTTTTCTTCAAAACTGTCTGATATTATATGAAACAATTAATTTTTGCGCCCTTACACCCCTATTTTTTGGGATTATTTTTATGTAATACTAGTACTAGCGGTCTCAGCATGCTACTCTATAAGCGACAAAGTGGCTCAAAGACCCCTCTGGGTTTTATGAATATTTTTCTTCAAAACTGTCTGATATTACATAAAAAAATTAATTTTTGCTCCGTTACACCCCTGTTTCTTGGAGTTATTTTAATGTAATACTAGTACTAGCGGTCTCAGCATGCTACCCTATAAGCGACAAAGTGGCTCAAAGACCCCTCTGGGTTTTATGAATATTTTTCTTCAAAACTGTCTGATATTACATGAAAAAATTAATTTTTGCTCCGTTACACCCCTGTTTCTTGGAGTTATTTTAATGTAATACTAGTACTAGCGGTCTCAGCATGCTACCCTATAAGCGACAAAGTGGCTCAAAGACCCCTCTGGGTTTTATGAATATTTTTCTTCAAAACTGTCTGATATTATATGAAAAAATTAATTTTTGTGCCCTTACACCCCTATTTTTTGTGATTATTTTTATGTAATACTAGTACTAGCGGTCTCAGCATGCTACTCTATAAGCGACAAAGTGGCTTAAAGACCCCTCTGGGTTTTATGAATATTTTTCTTCAAGACTGTCTGATATTATATGAAAAAAATAATTTTTGCTCCCTTACACCCCTATTTTTTGGGATTATTTTTCTGTAATACTAGTACTAGCGGTCTCAGCATGCTACCCTATAAGCGACAAAGTGGCTTAAAGACCCCTCTGGGTTTAATGAATATTTTTCTTCAAGACTGTCTGATATTATATGAAAAAAATAATTTTTGCTCCCTTACACCCCTATTTTTTGGGATTATTTTTATGTAATACTAGTACTAGCGGTCTCAGCATGCTACCCTATAAGCGACAAAGTGGCTCAAAGACCCCTCTGGGTTTTATGAATATTTTTCTTCAAAACTGTCTGATATTATACGAAAAAAATAATTTTTTCTCCCTTACACCCCTATTTTTTGGGATTATTTTTATGTAATACTAGTACTAGCGGTGTCAGCATGCTACCCTATAAGCGACAAAGTGGCTCAAAGACCCCTTTGGGTTTTATGAATATTTTTCTTCAAAACTGTCTGATATTACATGAAAAAATTAATTTTTGCTTCCTTACACCCCTGTTTTTGGAGATTATTTTAGTGTAATACTAGTACTAGCAGTCCTAGCATCCTACTCTTTGAGCTAAAAACGGCTCAAGAACCCCGAAAATTTCATTACATTAACGTGTATGCCGCCTTCATGAAATAGTGTTCAGAATCGTTTCCGTTGCTAAAAAATCGTTGCTAACTTCACACCGGTGAGATACCACTTATGATACCAGTGCTGTTTATTTTGTTGTGAAATATTTAGTGTTTGTGTAAGAACTTGTGCATTTTAACCAGGTTAGTACCTATTCGTTATATATAAAATGTTTTAATTTTTGATACTGCATTCTTTATTTGCATAATTTATCTACAGTCATTATTAAAAGTAAGCTTTTAATGTTAATTTTTGAGTTAAAATAGTTATCTATGATATACATATTAGAAATATAAACATTGTTAACACATGGTGCACTAGTTTTTATCTACAAACATAATTATTATCTACATTTTAAAAACGTTTTTATATAATTCATTATTGCAATCAAATGACCATTGTTGGAATTTTAATCATACGATAAGTATCTTTTACAATGAGAAAATATGTATACCTAAAAGAATTTTTCATGTTAGTAGAATATATTTGTTGTAAAGTTATTTTCTTAAGCAACTATTCCTCTTATAATCTTGTACCGGTAATTTTGTAAGAATTATTACATTCCCCACTGCATCACATAATATTTGACGTCCTATCATTCGCATTCATTGCAAATGTTTTATAAAATAGAAATTGCAAAATTATTCTGACATAAAACATAACCTTGCTATGTTTCAATGAGTAACCAATTTTGTCATTTTTGTCCGCTGTCGGTGCTGATTACTTTTGTGCACACCGCCTATAGCTATTTTTATATTTTTTATTTATTTATTGTGCAAAGTGTCATTATTATTACAATACATATCGAGGGAAAGACTCCAAATTTTTCTATGCAGTTATTTAAAGTTTGACGTTTAATTGAATTTCCCGCGCTCACATGCCAAATTTCATATCTCAAAATAAAATAACATTTTATACTTTTATCATATATAGCTACTTTCATATTTTTTATTTATTTATTTATTGTACAAAGTTTAATTATTATTACAATACATATTAAGGGACAGACTTTCCTAACTTTTCTACGAAACTATTGAAAATTTGACGTTTATTTGAATATCCCGGGATACAACGCCAGTGGGCGAGCTGCGCGAAGCAATGACAGTTTTCATAAGATCAAAGGGGCTGACGCAGAGTGCACCTACTGGTTATAAGTGAGCGAAGCGGTCAGTCGCTATACTGTGGTAAAAGATTGCACTATTGCAGTGGTGAACGAGTGAGAATGTTCCATTAAAAATAAGAAAATGAATGTTAATTCCGGTATAACCGGAAATAGCTTTAATTTGCTTATTTCGCTGTTGCGATCTCGGTTTGCTATATAGGTGTGAAATATAGACCCTTAATTAGTGGCCACCTCCAGTAAAAATATTAATGAGAATATAATTCATAAGTCACGTGACATGTTTTCCGGCAATGAACATTCAGAATCTCCCTAGTTACATATTTATCACAGCGATGATAAAAAACAAAGAAATTATAACCTTATTTATATTCGTTACTAAGGGATTTGTTTTCTTTATTTGACACTGACAGTTAATTTTGAATATAAAAATGTACGATAATCGTTGGGTTGATCAACAACGATGAAAATAATAAGGCAATTGTCAAATTAACCACGTAATACAATATATCAAAAGTTAGGTTAACAGTACACACATTGGCTCGTACCACGATTACCACGAGCACGGTTTTAACTAAAACGCTGTTCTAAGAAATGTTAAATTCAAACTTCAATATCTAATTTCGCCCACATGTTTAAAGAATGATTTTTAAAAAAATATTTGTTTGAATATAAACTATGTTCTGCATTAAAATCATATTTTCATAAATTTGATATTATTTATTATTATTATTAAATAATGAAATTTGACATTTCTTGAAACAGCGTTTTAGTTAAAACCGTGCTCGTGGTACGAGCCAATGTGTCATAAAAATTCATTATATTCTCTCATTAAATATAAGCTCGTGATATGATTAATAATCGAAGATATTGCTCGTGAAACCGAAGCAGCACATTTCACTCGTTCTTCGGACTCGTGAAATCTGTAACTCGGTTTCACTCGAGAATATCATCGATGATAATCATATCACTTGTTATATTACGTATGAAAATAATGATAAATACTAGCTAGGTTAACTTTTCTTTTTTTCTTCTAAATATGTAAAGTTTTCTAGATGAATGATAGTTTGAGAGTGGTAGTATAGTTCATGTCAATGTCAATCTACGTTATTTGTAGATGGCATGTATATGTTTACTTATAATTTAATATTCTAACTAATACACACACATCAAACAAATTAGCCACTTAATAAGCCTTTAACCTCCCTCGAAATTCAGAGTTCGGTACCTGAAGCTAATCAATCGCATTAATTTGGGAGTGTTGTAATGGACACGTAGATAGCGAGGGCGGGATCAATGGTTATAGTTTCCGAGGCTGAAACTTGAAACTCTGCGATGTGGGTGTGAAGGGCGTGGAATTTCTTGGTGGACGGTGTAGGTAACTCACCTCGTGTGCCCATCGTGGATCGTGGTGGGCATTGTGATTCAGTAGGTCGTAGGGAGATGCTGGGCTCACTGGCACTGAAAAGAAAATAATAATTAGATTCTTCTATAGTGCATTTTTTACTCTAGACTGGTACATCAGGGTATATTTGACCTCGCACAATTTTTGTTCGTTAATTGTTTCTGCATCTTACACTCTTCCGAATTATCCCTGCATGTAAATTCTCTTTAATGTACGCAAAGACAGTACAGGATGGAACAAATTCGAGTTCCTGTATGAAAAACTTTCTTATTATTCATGTTACAGAAAATTGATGTAGGTCAACTTTTTGAGACAATTTTAATAACCACCACATGAATTTTCTGTCGTCTTTTGTTTTTGAGTTACACGCTACACATTTCGAAATAACATTTGATAAAAAAAAGTGCGGAGAAGACCTGGACAGTAACTATAATATTAAAATACAAATGCTTTATTAGCTCATTAACGACTTATAAACAGCTTTATTTGTTTCAAATCACCATAGTTATAGAGTTATTATTAGAAGGTGTTGGATAAAATATAATTACGTGTATATTATATGTTTCTGTCATAAAAAAACATGTATAAACAAATTTGTATAGATTTTTAATTACAGGGTCATAATGACACTGATGTATCAATATCGTAACTTTGTTAGGGTGTACAGCTCTAGGGTTAAAATATATTATAATAGAATAAGTTCAAATGGATCGATTTGCTAAGTTCAATGTAGAGGAAATGCGGATGCGGTTAACTGGGCGCCGGAAGTCTGGGCAATAAAATAATAGATGTGTAGAATTATGCGCTAGGTTAAGTCATGTTAAAGTTTGTTTAGAAAAATCAAAGCGTCACTATTAACTATTTTTCGTCGCCCATTTAACCATCGCCCACTTGGCTATCACCTATCAACGACCAGTTCACCATCACACAGTGTGACTCGCCCATTTGTCGCGTACCGGAGGAAATGCTGTATACGATAAGCAGTGGTGAGCTATAAGGCATTTGCGATACCTCATCGTTAATTTTTTCTCTAATTTGCGGGGCCCTTATTCTTCCTGTTTACTTATTCATTTTTCCGAGTAAGAACAAATAATCTTTAAAATCATTTTTCTTTTTAGATTCTCCTACAACGCATTTACAGCACCCAAAAGAGTTCGTTAATAGCTCATTCAAGTGCTGTAAGATATTAGTGCAATTTATTGTTTTAAGGTTAGTAGCTATAAATGTCAAAAATATGAAATGTTTAATCTCGCTATATAAACGAACACAAACGATTGTCAAGAATTTTATTTTTATATTAATTTGAATTTAAAGGTACGAAGAAGAGAAGAAATATAGCATTAAAGTTAGAAAGAAATGAAACGTCAAAAATATAGCAGTCATTAAAATACCTGTATTCTCATATATAATATCATAAGTGGTAAATTTTTGCCGGAAAATTTTTCTGATTGTTACGAGAGTCGGTTGCCTAGCAATTTATTAAGTGGCATTGACAAAAAAATTACGAGCTGTCAAACGAGTGATTTTTGATCAATGTCACGAGATAAATTGGAACGGGCTCGGGTAAAGCAATCGGAAATTTTTCCAGGATAAAATTTAACCACGAATGGTATTCGGATGACTATTTCCAAAATAAAAATCAGGTAATCATTTATATAATTTTTTTCTTGACAAAAATCTTATAATTTTTATTGTGTTTAGAGGTATTATGTTTCAGTTTGCTTTTCCCACGTTTTAAATAGATTCCTGTCCGAATCATTTTTAATAAAAACTGATAACATGAACATATACAGACTTTGACAGGTATGTAAACATGTTTCTAAAACGTTAAAAAATTTTCGCTTATCACAATTTACTTACTTGTAAAAATACGACATCTTATTGGCTTAAAGGGAGCGATAAAAATTTTGTGACGGTGTTTTGTCGAAATGAAACTTGGTAACTAGGCAGAATCCTGAATTTGGATTGGTTTATATATTTATGAGTGAAATAGTCATATATAATATCATAAGTGGTAATTTTTTGCCGGAAAAATTTTCAGATTGTTACGAGAGCCGGTTACCTAGCAATTTATTGAGTGACATTGACAAAAACATCACGAGTTGTCAAACGAGTGATTTTTGATCAATGTCACGAGATAAATTGGCAACAGGCTCGAGTAAAGCAATCGGAAAATTTTTCCAGGATAAAATTTAACCACGAATGGTATTCGGATGCTTATTTCCAAAATAAAAATCAGGTAAATCATTTATATAATTTTTTTCTTGACAAAAATCTTGTAATTTTTAGTGTGTTTAGAGGTATTATGTTTCAGTTTGCTTTTTCAACGTTTTAAATAGATTCCTGTCCGACTCGACTCGTTTTTAATAAAAACTGATAACACTGAAATTATACAGACTTTGACAGGTATGTAAACAATATATTTCTAAAATGTCAAAAAAATTTCGCTTATCAAAACTCACTTACTTGTAAAAATACGACATCTTATTGGCTTAAAGGTGCGAAAAAAATTTTGTGACAGTGTTTTATCGAAGTGAAACTTGGTAACTAGGTAGAATCCTGAATTTTGATTGGTTTATTTATTTATGATTGAAATAGTCAGTGAAAATTTGCATCGTTAGCCATTTAACTTGAATAAAAGCTTTTGTAACTTATTTCGATAAGATGAGATATTCTCACATTTTACGTCTAATTTTTTTAGAAACAAGTGCCATAGATCTCTTGTTCTTTCTATGCGCAGATCCCCATTGCGCATATCTTCCATCTCTTTAAATTGAAAAGGTCTATTGTCGATAATTTTATTTGAAGGAATGGTCCACTCCGCTTGGCGTCGTGGCCCTAACTTCCTGCTCACAAAATAAAATGACAACAATTATAACATTCGTTTTTAATATACTATTACATATGTCCTGCTCGCCACACTACAATTATTTTATTTTTATTTTTAGAGTTTATAAAATATTTTGACAGAATACAGATTGTTTTGTGAGTTATGCGGTTATCAGCACAGCGCTCTGCAAATGCATGAATTAATCAGATATGAAATTTATCTTTAAATAAAAATTTATAACTTTTTCTGATAGTCGCCTAAAATATGTTTTTTTAACCTTATCCCAGCTTTAATCTTCAGGTTCACCCAAAAAGATCACTTTTACAGTCTTGATACAAAACTGTCCCTTCGCAGATCAACAGTGATGCCAATTTAAAACCATTTAAAGTCTCTACCATTTGCCGACCTAGTTCGGTAATTTACCAGAATGTCTCTGGACGATCTCTCAAAGAATTTAAGCCGCGAGCCCGTATCTTAACGCACTTGGTGCATAAATATCTATTATTTTCACTGCAATTATCAGTTGATATTTCTCGAGCATTCTCCAATTAATGAGTTAATTGTATATTTTTGAAATAACTTTTACTTGTATTACTGACCGTAGAAACTACCCTTCTTATTCTTACGTCATAAGTTCGGCACTGGAAGTTGTCGTTGTCAGGGGAACCAACTTTGCAGCTAACCAGCTAACCAGCTAAACATTTATATATATATTTTCAGTCTTATCAGTTTTTATTAATAACGTGTCGATTCGGACAGGAATCTATTTAAAACGTTAAAAATGTAAACTTAAATATAACACCCCAAAACACAATAAAAATTAGAAGATTTTTGTCAAGAAAAAAAAAATAGTTATTTATGTATTAAGGGCATAATCAAAAGATTGTAGCACGGGGGAATGTTTAAAGCTCGACGCGTAGAGGAGAGCTTTAATTTTCCCGAGTGCTATAACCTTGATTATGCTCGTGGTACATACAACGTTTTATTTTATTTTGGTTCTCGAAATTTAAGGATTCAATGGGTATATATTCTATATCGTTGTGCTGGCGTTGTGAATTTTAAGCATGCTATGGTTTCTAGCTATATTGTTTGTTTATAACAAATTAATTTAGTGTCAAATGAAACTGGAATTTATCAAAGAAATATCGTATGAATTTGATGCTGCCCAGTGCAAGTTGGTTCCAGAGAAGTGAAAAGACGTATAAGAGAAAGGATACGAATAATTTTACGAGCAGCGGTGTTAAAAAAATGTGATTTAACGAATTTATTATGTTGTCTGACATTTATCTAAAAACGACGATTTTGACGTTTGAATAGTTGTTGCTTGGCAACTTTATAAGCTCTCGGGCGAAAAAGCCAAATTGCGCCCGTTTTTGAAGGCGAATAAACAAGTTTATGATTCCAAAATAAAATAAACTATATAAATGATTACCTGATTTTTATTGCCACTCAATAAATTGCTAGGCTACCAGCTCTCCTAACATTTTGAAAATTTTTCCGGCAAAAATTTACTACTTTTATGATATTATAAATGACAATTGCTTTTTTTGAACAATGGAACAAAGTAAAGCTGCCTGGCTACTTTGATTTGATCTGATCTCATCATTGCGATATAATCATATAGTGCTAGTAAAAATTTAGAACTTGTACCTACATGAGTAACGCACCGTAAATTTAAAAGAATAAAAAATTAGAACAGGCACTTTTGATTTACAAAAAAAAAAAAATAAGATATATTATAAACAGACTTTAACTGTAAAATACGTTCGTACTTTCATTGTATATCAATCAAGTTAGAGCACTTCTAAAATTATTAAAATATTTCTTGAAAATGTTTGTGAAAAGTTCAAAACACTTTTAATTGAAAATATGTAATAAATAACAATGAAAAATTATTATGAAATAAAATTATTATAAAAGCCTATTCTTTTTTAGATTTTATGAATGTCCAGAGAATTTTGTTAAGAATTTTTTCACTGGAACAAAAAGTTATAAAAAAGTTGCCCATTTGTTGAGACTTTTTCTACTGCATAAAAGAAATAGAATGAAATTAATTTTAAAAATAAAACTGTCATAATATAATACGAAGAAATGAAAAATATATTATCTATTTATTCATTATTTTTATTAAGCCAGGATTATGTAATACAAGAACTGTCACTGTAATCCTTGAATTGTTCTGTTCATAAAAACTTTGCTAAAACTGAAAATGTAATAGAATATTTTATATAAAATACATGAACTATATTCTTTATATCCATTGTCTTTTGAATAAATAATAGTGCCTCAACTTTAAAGTTACATTGCAGTTCAAATTCCATGTCACCTCTGCATTATTGAGTACGGCGTGCAGTCTACCCCGTCTAGTCATCCATATCTTCAATTAAATTGACAGGATTACCGGAAAGTGCATTACATATTTAACAGGGTTTGCGCCGGAACAATTCGAGGTGACACAACCATGTATAATTCAGTTATGGAGTGAATCATTTAATCGCGTTATCAAGTATTGATTTCACTAATATTTAGAACACAATACATCTACATAATTGCAAAGTTTTTGTCATCAAATTTCAATGACATACAACTTCATTCGGCCGGAAAATAATATAAATTAATAAACAGATTATCAAGGCTTTTTACTCATTGTTTATTTAATTAAATTTTCGTTAATCAAAGCTAGTCTAATCCTAATGTAGAAGGCTTCTTTGTACCTCACATTTACTAAAAACTGCAGAGCGAGAGCGAGAGAGAGAGAGAGAGAGAGAGAGAGAGAGAGATTTATACACACAGCCAGATGAAGTTTTTGCGAGTCCAAGGTGAGACCCATTGAAAACATATATATTCATCTCCAAAATTTTTTTTGATACGTTATCATCTAATTTGAAAGCGATATGTAGTTCTGTAAGATTTTAATTCTTACCTACTCGTTAAACCATAATAATGTTAATCTCATTTTGTTCTCAAACAGTATGGAGTTCGCTATTGTTCACATAAATTTATTTTTTAACACGTAATTATAAATACCTATGTTTAAAATAAATTTTGCGGTTAATTTGAAATATGCGTTGATAATAATTAATTTAATATAATATTTTAAAAAAACTACGTACATATTGTAACGTGTGAGCCCCGCTGCTAGGCTGAACAAGCGTGTAAGTATAGCGATGACCCAATCGCGCTAGCAGCCGGGCTACGTACAAAACCAAGCCGCGACTTGTTTAATTACTTCCGGTCTCCTGAACATTTTGTGTTTATTGTTATTATGCGGTCGAACATTCTAGAGCTCTCTGGAATTAATGGCAGCTGTATAAAAGGGACGCGCTATGCTCGGGAGTTAGTTAGTTAGTTGTATGGAGAGACATATAGAGACATTCACATAGAGTGTTAGTGAAGCACAGCAGTATCGTATTGAGCGTATGCAGTAAAGTGTCTTATAATTATAAATACCTACGTTTAAAATAAATTTTGCGGTTAATTTGAAATATGCGTTGATAATAATTAATTTAATATAATATTTAAAAAAACTACGTACATATTGTAACGTGTGAGCCCCGCTGCTACGCTGAACAAGCGACTAAGTATAGCGATGACGCAATCGCGCTAGCAGCCATGCTACTTACAAAAACAAGCCGCGACGTGTTTAATTACTTCCGGTCGCCTGAACCTTTTGTGTTCATTGTTATTATGCGGTCGTATATTCTAGAGCTCTCTGGAATTAATAGCAGCTGTATAAAAGCCTATGTCATTCATTTCTTTTATTTTCATACAAACGCAAGTGGTTTCTATGTGCCGTAGCATCTTAATTTAAAAAAAAAACTATTATTTGGTTTACTTTCTTTGGAGCGTTATTTTCTACATTCATTATTCATTTCCTTGAAAATAAATTCCGAATTTGAAAACGGCGATAGTAGAAGTCTGGAAATTGGTAAGAATTAAAAAAATAGAGTACATGTGTACAATGATCGATTTTCTTATTTGTTACAGCTGCTGTGGTGGAGAAAGAGAAGAAAGAACCACAAGAGATAAGATAGAAATCATTTCAATTTTGATAAGAATATTAAAATTTCACTGAAGCCTTTGCTCTAGCTAAACTGTCTATGACATCACAAAAAGTCACAGTTTTCGATGAATTGCTTTCGGTAGATAATAACGCGAATCCTAATAAACGGTTCGAGGCTTATTGTTGAGCGTTGGTCTGAAGTCTGAACGTAGCCCATAAATAGAGATCATTTTTTATGTAACAAATAATACTTTGGAAGGACTCAAAATTCAAATTTGGTGATAGAGAGTCAGTTGTGCACATTAATGCGCTTGGATTCTGCATGCTATTTGTGTTACAGATGCAAAGGATATCCGATTACTATCCTGTATCTGGCTTATCCGGCTAATTTAATTATACCACCGAATACCAGATAATGACCGGATATCCGGTGAAAAATTTAATATCGACATATAATAAAATAAATACGGTCTTCTGTGGTCGTGCGGTCTAGAGTACCCGCCTGGCATACAAGGTTGCTCGTGTGGGACCGCGATCGAACCCCACACGAGTCAGTTTTTAATAAAAACCGACACACCCAGAAGAGTCCGAGTGGCAGCAGAAGTCACTATAAGCTACTTTGCACGTAACGTGGGTGCCAAAAGAGGGCACTAAAAATGTCTCTGTAATTTGTAAGAAATTATATATGTATACAATATATGTAAATTGAGATTTGTATAGGTCGAATGACCTTAGAACAAATAAATACATTATTATTATTATTATTATTATTATTATTATTATTATTATTATTATTATATAAAATAAATATTGCTTTATATCATATACATTTTTTCTATTTAGGTATAAACTATAATAAATAAATTAAATTCTTTTTTATTTATTGTTACTATTTTTTAGGTAAAGTATGATTAATTTTAGGTAATTAACAGTACCTATTGTCACAGATATTATTTTGCGTAAGATTATTTTTATTAAATTTATTATGTTTTGTCTCTAATTAGCTATTTAGGTACGTAACCGATGCTGTTGGATAAGATCTACATTTAATGATACTGGTATTCACGTATTTTATTTCAGTTTATTTCCAGATTTCAGTGTGAGAACATCGATATTATAGTGATTCAGGTGAGAGAGTTAATCTAGCATGTGTATGATTGAGAGTGTGCGTGTGAGCAGTACTGGGTACTGTAGTGGCCGCATCGTGTGAACCCGAGGGTCGCCAGCGTAGCAGCAGGGAAGGCTGTAGTGACCCACATCTGGTGTCGCCAACGGCAGCAGCAGTTAGGGCTGTAGTGATCTGATCCAGTTGGTTAAGAGGAATGTCTCCGGATCACCACCGAAGCGGCAGTGGTTCCGTAGTGGCCGCTCGTGTGAACCCGAGGGTCGCCAGCGTAGCAGCAGGGAAGGCTGTAGTGACCCACATCTGGTGTCGCCAACGGCAGCAGCAGTTAGGGCTGTAGTGATCTGATACAGTTGGTTAAGAGGAATGTGTCCGGATCACCACCGAAGCGGCAGTGGTTCCGTAGTGGCCACTCGTGTAAGGGTGCGGTCCGAATCATGCTATCATAGCTTACAGTGCTCAGACCGCTCAGAGCTAGTCTGAACTGAATAAGCGCGCTGACGACTGTGAATGCGTTAACGATGCGGACCGTTCGTAAGCGCTCTTACTTCTTGCTTGTCATTTGTGAGTTTAAGTTTGATCAATTCATTAATTTCCTCTAAAAGAAATCCTTTACTACGTCAACAACTTACATCCAACAAACAATTTCATTGTTTCAGCAAGCAATGGCGTAAAAAATATCAAACGTGCTTACAGCGCTTACGCTGCCTATCCTCTTGGGCGTGAGCACTGTTGGCATGAAATGATGACGTCACCTCTGACGTCATACACCTCACAGCGCAAACTGTGAGCGTTGTAAATATGATTCGGACCAACTGTTAGCGCGCTGTCGGTACTCAAAGCGTGATTCGGACCGCACCCTAAATCCGAAGGTCGCCAGCGTAGCAGCAGGGAAGGCTGTAGTGACCCACATTCTGTGGTCGCCAGCGTAGCAGCAGTTAGGGCTGTAGTGATCTGATCCAGTTGGTTAAGAGGATTGTCTCCGGATCACCACCGAAGCGGCAGAGGTTCCGTAGTAACTAGCGGTACTGCCCGTAGTTGCCAACATGTGTGTACGGTGTGTGAATGCCTGAACCTTTTGTAAATGATTGCCTCCTCACTGAGTATTTCTCATGTGTTAATTCTTTTACAGAAATAATCACGGCGTGAAGGAGGATTCCGCGTGACCGGGTTCGGCCAGGCGACGGTCATCTAGATTTGTTATTATTTTTGTATTAATACTGTATATACCGGTTTGGGTGATAAATGTGTTTTAATATTCTAATTTTCAGCGCTAACATTTAATCGTCATTTATAACACTATATATTGTCTGAACGAGTTTCAATGAGTTCTATCACACAATTTTAATTTTTTATCATTACAGTTTGTTGCTGTATCTACGTCTTAACTTTTTTCTCATTCTTCGTAAAATAATACTGTATTGAATAGATTCAACGATGGTTATAAAGGCATAACAATAACAAATATACCTTAACGTATCCCGTATTTTATCGATGAAATTTATGTCGGAGTCAGGGCTACGATCTTCCTTGATGTACGAAACCATAGCTAAAGCGACATGTTCATTCAGAACATTTTAGTACGTGCATACATTGAAATACCAGCCTCGATAAATTGTGATCTTAGAGGGATGCTAAATCCCGAAAATAATTTCGTGGCCATTTCCACACGCGTTCTTGTTTATATGATGAATGATGAACGCAGACAGAAACTGAATTATACAGAACTCATTTGACATATTATTCAGTCTATGTATTTCAGCGCAAAAAGTAATCGATAAATACGGCGGGCTGGGAGTCAAATTGAGCAAGCAACAGGCTTGCTAAACATTCTATCAATTTCCCACAATGTTCGGTGAACAGTTGTTGAAGATTTCAATACATACCAAATATATTAAACTTGACAACAAAACAGCAACTTATGGTATGCTCTGATTATGTACTACAAATATCGCTGTAAATCAATATCATCGTTAAAATGAGTTTCTGATGCATAGTTTTCCTGATTCTGGTTTTATGATGTTTTCCCTACTTTATCCGTGGTGTATTGAACGAAACGGTATTTCTGGATCACATTGTTGGGCTCCAAGACCGATAATGCTCAGTAAGCGAGAAACACGATCATAATGCGTTGTGTTTTAATTAAAAACGAATAAAGACCGAAATCACAAAATAATTGTGCGTTTGATTAGGTTATGTTAAGGTAGGTTTAAAAAACTAACAAATAATACTTATAAAAAAATATACAAAAATTTCTGTCTTTAAAGTTTAGATAAACGCACAACGCGTTGTGGTGTGCCTTGTGGGTGTTTTTATTTTGCGCTTATTGGGGGTTTTAGGTCTTGGAGACTAACAATATTTTAAAAAACATGTTCACACTCAGAAATTAAAAGACTGCTAGTGCATTAGTCAACACCCCAAGAATTATTGAATTTTAAATTCAGAGAATTTTGCACGAATTTACTTTTTTCGGTCTCTCATATAAACAAAGTGTTTCCTACACGTCTTTTATTTCAACTAATCTAATATTACTTTATATTTTTGCAGATTAATGTTTCATATCACTACAAAAAAATATTAATTCATTATTTAAATTAAGGTTTTAATGTACCTAAATGAAAGCCAAAAGAGAAAATAGTATCACACTCGTATCGTTATAGAAGGCTATTCAAACACTTATTCGTTCGCGCACTCGCTGCTAAGCGCTCGTGTTCGATATTCAGGCTCGTGCTTGTAATGTTTCAATAATATACTACCCCACTTATACGAGTATCAGCACATCTAGGAAAGTGAAAATTTTGAACATCTAGTCTGGAAAGCACTGTTCACGTTCTGAAACTTAATGTCATTCGAAAAGCATACTTTTTATCGATCGTAGGAAAAGTGTATAAACAGGATGAAGATCTACAAAATTAGTATATGTGCACATACTGAAACTCAATAAAGTCAAATATACTAGCAACGAAAAAAGCTACAAAGAAGAATTTAGGAATCCAAAATTAGTAGTAAATAAATATACTACAATTGCGTATTGCTAAATCAAAAATAAAAAGTACTTGAGTAGTCAGCACCAACGAAAAATTCCGGAAGACTAAAACTTTCAGAGCAGCAGATTTACCAATTTAAACCATTATTTTTAAAAGCAGTCTTTATTAATTTTTATTTTATCATAATAATAATAATTTTCTTAAGAATAAAATATATATACTATATATATATATATATATATATATATATATATATATATATATATATATATATATATATATATATAAACAATTTTGTTTAATTTTAATTAATTGAAAAATCTATTTATACTTTTATTGAAAATAATTGGAGAAAAAGTTCTAGAATGCTTTCTGGCTTTTATAAAAAAATTGTGAAATGATACATAACCTACAAAGGCCAACCACGTAGACGTAAATGAAGAGAATTCTGAGTGAAAGAGAATGAAAAGTTTAAAATTATCAGGTAGATATTAAAGGAGTTTATTTAAAAATATAACACAACAAAGCCGCTGAAACAATCTTAACTGTTACTATAACGTGTTTAAATTCACTGTGTTACAATGCTACATACAGTGCAAGACAAACATTTTTATTATAATTTCGTTAAATAGATCCTCATGCAACATGAAGAAAACAATGAATTCATCAGTAAAATCAATTAAAACATTTCTCAAGAAAGAGTTTGCTCTTAATTATATATTTTCTCTCCTAAACCATATATAATTAAAAAGTAAATCATGCAATGTTCATCCGTACATTAAATTATACGTACTTAACCTGCAACCTGTTCAGCGCTACTGTACTTCTGGTTAAGGAAAACACATAATTTATTTTTGAATTCAAATCTTAGTGGGGTCCATGAATATTTCACAAATACTTCTTCATTATTTAATTGTCAGGTTATCCACCAACAACCGAATAAGCATATTTATAGTTATCGGTTTATGGCACAATATCGTTCAATTTAAGTCGCGTCATATTGAAAGCAACAAGCATAAAAAATATAAGGCTGGGCGTTTGTAATTCAACAACAATCAAATAGTCCCCCCCATCTGTATTTGAAAACATTTTCGTAAAAGGTTTTAGATAAAAAGTTAAAATATATGAATTTATTTTATAATAATTCCTACAAAACCCAAACAATAAATGATGGACCTAATATTAAACTGAAGTAAGAAAGTAATGTTTTGCAATGAAATTTTTTGCCCGAAAATTTGAATTTTTGCACATGTTTGGTTTTTATATACCTAACAAGTAGGTAATCTTAATTTTACTTTCTTGAAAACAAATGCAATTAAGACCCGGTGGAATTCAAAACCACCAACTCCTCCTCTGCTAGGCAGGCGCTTTAACCAACTAACTACGGCACTAATGAACAATTTCAACTATTTCATAAAGTTTAAATTTGAGATATAAATTTCTACACAGTCGCTGATGTGCGTATATATTATAGAAAATAAAATGACATTTATGCATAATTAAATTATTTCTAGAATAATAATAGATAAATGAAGCTTTAAAGTAGACAACCAATGCTAAACAGAAGACAAAAATGTAACTAAAATTACAAATACCTAAGGATGTCTGCAATAGAAATATATTGACTCTAAAAATTTTATGTAAAATAAATATTTATAAGTTGCTTTAATTGCTTTAGATCTTTAGAAGAAACATCTGCAAACTGCTTCAAACATTGAGACATATTCAAAACAAATTTATAATATTTATAGCTGATACAAAAACACCCTGGCCAATCGAATCTTAGATCCCTAGAACCGATTACAACATGAGATTATCACAACTACAATAAATGAGGGATTTAAAACTTCATACAACACATATAATACTGGGATTTAGTATGGGTAATCGAGAATTATACTCCTACATCATGATATTGAAACCCAAAACATATTGTGATTATTAATCAAAATATGTTTGTATTGTATTTGTTATGTTTATATTTAGTTCAATTATATTACACGAATAAATAATATTGTATTATTTTTATCTGTGCTGTTTCGGGCGAAATCAGTATTACTGCTGCTGCTATGTAATAAAAGAGAGATATATAAAACAGTTCATGTTTAATATAAATAGATATAAATAAAAATATTAAAAATTTCCTGACATTTTCATGATGTTTACTGACAATTTTTTTAACATCTAATTTCTTTTAATTATTATACCGTTTATTTAAAAGATATCGTTTCTACATACATTTTGATCTTATAATTCAAATTTCTATAAACACGAAAAAATATTTTAACAATCCTCTACCATGCAACTATAGACCAATTTCTATAACATCTACATTTGGAAAAATCTTTGAGGCTATTATTACTGACAACCTAAAACAATCTTTTGGAAATTACATAATTCCGGAACAACACGGATTCTGTGAAAAAAAATCTGTATTAACAAATCTAATTCCTTTTACTGAATATCTAACTAAGAATTTAGATAATAGAATTCAAGTTGACGTCATATATACAGATCTCAGTAAAGCTTTCGATCGTGTCAGTCATGATATTTTGTCATTTAAATTGTTCAATTTAGGTATACATGGATCTCTTTTAAGGTGGCTGGAGTCATATGTTAGAAACAGATCTCAACTGATAGTTTGTAATGGTTTTAAATCTCGACCAATTAATGTAACATCTGGAGTACCGCAAGGCTCTCACTTAGGTCCTATATTATTCAATATATATATAAATGACGTCTCTAATTGCTTCAAAAATAGCCATTACTTACTATTTGCTGATGATTTGAAATTTTACAAACAAATAAAAACTGATAATGATTGTAGTCTCTTACAGGATGATTTAGTCAATTTACATAGATGGTGCGAAGTAAATAAAATGATATTAAATATATCGAAATGTTACATGGTCAATTTTTCAAGAAACATAACAATATATCATTTTAATTATAATATAAATGGCAAGATTATTGAAAGTAGATCATCTATCAAGGATTTAGGTATAACATACCATTGTAAAATGTTGCCTAATGATCATATTAATACCATTGTAAGGAAAGCTTACAGGTTACTTGGCTTCATAATTAGAACAACATATCATTTTACAAAAATTAAATCTTGTATATTACTTTACAATGCTATAGTACGATCGCAACTGGAATATATGACTTGTATATGGAATCCATTTTATGATGTGCATGTCAAACTAATAGAATCGGTTCAAAAAAAGTTCATTGTCATTTTGTGCAGAAGGTTTAATATTGATTACACTAACTATCACCAAATCTTACAACAACTAAATTTAATATCATTGGAGAACAGAAGGACTATTAATGATATCATATTTATGTATAAATCAATTCATAACATGATTGACAATCAACTTTTTCTTCATTTTTTCAATTTGTATGTTTCGGCAAAAAATACTAGGTCAAAAAATTTGTTCATTGTACCTACATGTAAAACAAACCTCT
The DNA here is from genome assembly GCA_963082715.1 of Harpalus rubripes. Classification (NCBI taxonomy): domain Eukaryota; kingdom Metazoa; phylum Arthropoda; class Insecta; order Coleoptera; family Carabidae; genus Harpalus; species Harpalus rubripes. The sequence continues at coordinate 25,932,130 of OY720453.1, read as the reverse complement.
TCAAGAATTCCCCTATCAGTAGAGTGATGCAGACTTACAATGACAAATTTCAACACCTTGATATTTTTCACTTGACATTGAATCAATTGCGCAACTTACTGATTGGTGAATTTCGTGAATAAGTGTTCTTTTTCTCTTTTTTTCTATTAAGTCATTAACTGTATATCTGTAGAAATGTCTTTATATAATTTTTAACAAAATTCTTTGTATGTATACGCGGAACTGTGTTTGGTCTTTGACTGTATTGTTCCCACAAAATTAAATAAATAAATAAATAAAGTAACAAAGAACAAAGGTACCTTATTTATAGTAAAACTAGTTCTAAAATTAATAGTACATTAAAATACAAGTTTCATAAGACATAGTTTTAGCGCACGCGTCTTTGTTAGAAACGAGCGATATGCCGCAAGTTTTCTAAGGAAACAAGTGCGATGAAATGTCTTATGAAACGTGTATTTTATATTATTTTTTTCCATTTTGGTCCTTTTGTCAAAAAATATTTAAAAATATACGTTACTTAATGTACAGGAATATCTATTTCGGTTATTTAATATCTACTATATGAAACTCATTTGCATGTCATACAGTACTTCTTTATGACACCCAAATGAGTCTCATAAAGTACGTATTAAAGAACCAAAATAAAAAATGACTATTAATTTTTTAAGAAATTATTAAATTTTAAAATATTCGAGGTTTTGATGCAATTAACCTCGCCTGTTAACACAAAATAATGTCAGTATCCCTACTTAAATTGAAATATTTTTTAACAACACTACATCTACTCTACTTTAAAGCAAGTTTAGGACAATTTTAAGCGAGTATAATCAATTTGATTTATATCGTAAATCATGATTAAAATCAATAAGTGATCAATGATTTTTATAAAATGTTTTTTTATGCCGAAAATACAAATTTTAATTTAAATTTTCATTAATGCATATTGATATAGCAACGTTGCTAAGACTTAACAACTTCCTTATAAAATAGAGCTAATAATTTAATTATACCTCGTTCCACCTTACGAATTCAGTATTGCAGAGAATAGGGCATAGATTTGACTTCTCTGATTGACTGAAATTTGAGCCAATAGACAAGTTTACCTAATGTAATTTCGGCTACTTAAAATTGGCGCTGATATGAGCGACATCTACTGAATGCGTTAAATGTAACGAAGCATATAATCAACTACAAAAAATTAAAAATTCACTGATTTAATCAACATTAAAGTATATAAGCCAAAATAGTAGCTAAAGTAAAACTTTACAGACTCTTATATCAAAATTTGTCTGTCAAACTTCTATAAAAAATATACATATTGCAAACTTTGTTTCACTGGATATTCCGTGTTCACATACCAATCAACTCGATGCAGACTTGATGGTAAACTGGAATGTCCAAAGAAATAAGTGATGTTTGTGCTGTTATAGTAATTAACGTATCAAGGGTGTTATAAGGACAATAACGCCTGAGGTCGACAGTGTACTTATCGAGGGCCTCAGGCCCGAGATGTGCACGTTGACAGAAGGCATTATTGTCCGTTTAATTCCCGTGGTGCGTTCAACGTTTAACGTCCGACTATAATTTCTAATATTCTACTGATTACGGAGTTTTAATAAAATTTACGGAGTAGGTAGGCTTTCATAGCTTCTATTTGTTTTTTAGGCTTTATCCCAGTATCAATATCAATTTATTGACATATTACCATTACAACAACTTACAACACGCTCTAGGGTGTTATTTGGTATATAACACACCAGTCGGACATTAAAGTATTTGACAGATCTGAAGACATTTGACAGTACTTTTGTTACAACAGCCATCTCCATCGCAACAGCTAGCATTCAATTGATTAAAAGTCTTACAAATACATAACATAATGCAATTTATTTATGTTTTTAATTAATAATTTAACGATTTCGGAAAAAAATATAATGTATACCTCAGCATTATAACAGGATGCGAGGTACAATTTTGAATCTAACTCTTTCCTGTTACCCGTTTAAAACGGTTTGTTTCAATACTTGACCCGCAAGTGAAACACTAATTTAATTAATGTAAAACTTAATTTGGATCAATGGTATCACTGCCACAACCATCCGTGTTTTCATCACAGGTCGGCCTCGAATGAAGCACTTTATTATTAAACTAACACACTACTGAAGAAACAAAGAAAAATTATTAAATTTGGATTAACACTCTAATCAACTTGGGAGAACGCAGACTTCAACAATTACTTTAGTCACAAGAACAACAAAAATTTATAAGTCACTAAGATAATTAGAACAGCCGAATGGAAAATAGAACAACGTCACAATCAACAGTCAGATCAAGACTCCCTGAGATGAGATCATCTCAAAACCATCTTTTCTAGATTTGCACCCCACTTCCAACAAGGAAGTCCAACCCTCATACCCTTATTGGCTAACTTAAAAATTAACACGATGTAATTGGTCAAGTAACTGAGAAACTTTTCGAGTGTTACAGGGGAGAAGTGAATTCCTAACGGCGTTTTAGATCGTCTGTATGACAAAAGTTACTAAACCAAATTACTCAAATTGCTCTTCCCTGCTGAGAACATCCGTCTTTTCTAGCACTTTTCTTTTGTAATTTTATACTTTTAAACATACTTTTACAACACCCAATAATTTTCACAAAATGTCAAGAACTAAACCCATCCCAAAAAGACTTTAACTTCGAAAAGCAATTTAGAAATTTACAAAAAAAAAAATAGAATACTTTATAAACATAAAAGTTCTGAACGCAAGATCCATAACTAATCTTGACGTCCGGCTCCAATAATTTAAACAAAAGGGTGCCGCTAAGCAAACATGTTACAGAATTAAAGTATTTTTATATTACTCATATGGCTTATTCTCATCGGCTATCGCCTCGTAGAATAAATAAATAACTAAAATAACTATTGTCGTACCCTGTTATAATTTCAGTTTAACAGCTGATTTTGTTAAAGTGAAAAATCAAAATCCATCATCAACTTTCAATAAACCGATACAATAAAACAAACCTTTTTGTTAAAGTTTAATGCCACAAAATGATTTATTTTACTTTATAATAATTCACATTATAAGGCCCGGGCCACACTATGCGTTTTGGCGGGACCGGTTGAACGGGAAAACAACAACTTATTGTTTTAAATGAATGCGTCCACACCGATGCGGTTGCGGTCCGGTTGCAGGATACTACAGCAGCATGTTGCGATTTGACCGGACGGTCAATTTGCCGTATGACAACGACAACACATTGGAGATAATTCCAGCGTTCACAAGGGTGTTATTTTGTTTTTCAGTAGACATCGTGTACTATTTGGGCTCTGCAGTGATCAGATGTTGGTCCGACTGTGTCCGAATCGGGTTGTCATTGCTACCGTCCTGTTTAGCGGGAAATATGTGGACGCTGTACTGTCTATCCCGTTTAACCGGATGCGGTTTTACCGGTCCCGCCAAAACGCATAGTGTGGCCTGGGCCTTACCCTCCCTGAAGAAGGCAAATTTGCCGCCGAAACTTTGGTTCATTTATCATCGATATTGAACAAATAATTCATTTTAAAAAGCGAATCCGGTACTATCCAGTCGAGCAAGATTTACTCCATTTTATAATTTGAATTCTGAACGTAACACCTAATGCAAGATATAACAATGTAATTTAAAATCTAAATAAGCACAACTTTATGATGCTGACACTTTTAAACATTTCAGTTTCCTAAATTACTGAATAAAATATTAAGAATATAATAGTCATTTATGTACCAAAAAACCGTGTATGTCCAAGACGCGAATATTACGAGTATAACACGAGGCATAAGCCAAGGTCTTTAAGAGATGAGACCCATAAACGACAGTGACACTTGAGGTGAATACAAAATTTTATATACGATGGTTGTTATTTAACAAATAAAATAAAAGTATTTTCATTATGAGCAATTTTGACATATTGTCAAACTGACATGCTAGGTGGATATGTAGTTTGATATTGAAAATGAATTAAAAATAAATACGTAAGCATATTAGCAATCCTCTAAAGCTAAAGGTTGTAAAGTACTCTTTCTATGACCATTAAAAAAAGTAGCCTTTTTGCTACTATTTTGTAACTAAACTAGCACTTTTTACAGTGTAAAAAGTATTTTGACACATACAAAACGCAGGTTTCACTTTTGTTATTTTTATTTATTTTTACCTTTAACGGTAGAGTCATTGATGTTTGCCGAAATAACTTCAAAGCTGAAATGTGAAACAATGTATTTCAGTGAACGATTCCTTTGTGATTCAAATATACTTTTTACAGTTGCAGTTCTTGAAGGTCTGTTACACTGTTATTAAAAAGTCCCGTTCTGCTAAAAAAATTTGTATCTATTTTCAGCTAATAAGCTACCTCAGTGGTCGTGTGGATTGAGGCAGCGACCAGCGCTCGAAGCGACCTACACCACTCGACCCTGAGGTTCTGGGTTCGATTCCCACCAGGAGCTTGGATGTTTGTAAGTGTTTTCAAATACTAATATAATTTGTACAATAAAATGTAATAAAATAAAAGTATTTGATTTCGGGCTATAACTCTGACGAGTTGAAAAGCTGAGAAAATATTATTATTATTATTATTATTATTATTATTATTATTATTATTATTATTATTATTATTATTGTTATTATGATTTTCAGCTAATGAGACACAAAAATTTGAATATTGCTTTTTTGCTGCAGTTTTTTTTTATTTCTTAGATGTGTTTCTTGTTTTATATTGAAAATTCGTATCCTAATTAAGCTATGCATAAAAACATGTTTTTTCTAATATACACAAATAGGCCATTTCAGCTCAATCGAATTAGGAGAAATTAGTAAATATATATTTAATAATGAATAGATATTCATAAAATAATATAATTATAATTCTTCCGAAATAAGGAGGTTTTTGTTATAGCGTCTCGTCAAGAATATGAATATATGTTGACTGGGGATTTAAAGACCGCCAATATATGTATAACCAATAGCACCTTCCGAGCAGGTTTGTACTACCATTGGAAGTCGAGTTTCAAATTAGTAAAACAGGGGCCATCATTTGAGCACTGCCATTGTCAAGAATATTTGTTTTAACATAAATTTCTTAATCATTTAAATACAATTATAAAATAATATGGAATAAACGACTGATGTTGATGGGATGAAATAATATGCAGGGTTAATTACTTCTTTTTTTAACACATGAGCATTTTGCCCTGATGAAGATGTAAGTGACAGCGAAACGTTGGCTTCAGGTTAAACAATAAAATGTTGGACTGTAATCCTGCTTATTATTTTATACAGTATCAATGTTGAATTATTAATTAAATTTTTATAAATATAATTTAAAAATATTCATTTTAAGGTCATTTAGGTGCACGAAGAGATCAGTTTGAAGTGACACTAATATTGATAAAGTCACATCTATTTTTTTAAAAACTTTGGGCTATCATAACTCACTGATTAATGAGAATTTTTTCTCTGGTTTTCCACCAATAGTCTCAGTTTTATTTATTCTTTTAGAAAAAATATTTTAAATAATTGGTGAAATAGTAACGGATAATTTTAAATCTCACGTGACCAAATAATTTGATTAAATAAATATTGTCCAAAAAATTTAATACGGAAAATCTGCATATTATACAAAATAAAAAAAATGTACTTCTGATATAGTTTTATAGAATAATAAAAATTAAATGCTACGATTATTATAAACTTGCATGTAACGTAATAGTTATTTTTGTAACAAATGAGGGAAATTATTGTTTCGGAAACGAATATACAAGTTTTTGGGCGAAGTGAATTTATGAATTTACATGGAGTTTCAGAATAACGTTTTCTGCATGTGTTACAATTGCAAACAATATTATTTTTCTTCAAGCGTATTACAATATTCATATTATGCTACGGTACACACACTATAGAAGTTGTTCATTTTCTTACTAGTACAAAAATGTTGTTATTGTTATACTAGTAAAAAAATGTGAGTGCCTTAGTTCACCGCTGGCGGCGGCAGTTGTCACAGTAACACAGATTATATTGAAAATTGTTATTTGACAGTTGTATCTTTTTTGTTTTGTAGTGTACACAGCCAGCTTTGGCTGAAATTGCAAACACTACAATTAAAAAATTCCAAAAAAAAAATGTCAAAAAATTATTTGAAACAGTTGAAGAAAAAATAGTATATGTCATTTGGAGTAGAACGCCCTTTTTGTGTTTTACTCAGCTTGCCTAGCCTCGGCTAGCGCCTCGGCCGCAATAGCTGGGTTCAACACAAAAAGACCGCTTTCTACTCCTAATAACATAATATACTATTCTGCAATCGTCTACAAAAACAAGAAAAATTACAAAATGTGTTCTAAATTGTTGACATATCGTCAGCTACTTGGGTGTCTAAACATAAATGGTGGTAGCATGGATAGTGTTTCTGAGATAACTAACAGTGTTGTAACTCTGTCAATCTTTCATGGTTTACTTTAGAGAAAAATACTACAAATAACAGTTCGCACAATTAATTTTTCTATAACTGTTATTTGAAGTATTTTTCGCTAAAATAAAGCATAAACCGTTGACATAGTTAAAACACTGCTAGTCATTTCCTCCCTAGTCATCTCCTAATCACCTTTCATGCTATGGCGTGTTTCAAGATATTTGCAAATATACTTGCCTTCGTAATAACGTGGCAACATGATATGTATACGATCCTATGCGTCAGGGGAGGATTAGCAAAGTTTTGGAAAACGATGTAGAGGTACTTTCTCAAATCCCGCTAATTAATATACCTGGTTTTATTTATAATTTGTAAAAATTTGGTGTAATGTCATATTCTTTGTTCCGTATTTCTTAAAATTCACGTGGAACATTAAATTCCACACAAATATTTCGTGCCCATTTAAGAAGACACCCGCTGCGTAAGTCGAGGCAGGTACGTTTGCAAATATCTTGAAATAAACTGTACCACCCGATATTTTTAAGCGGTCATGAAACTCCCGCACGGTTGTACAAACAAAATATATCATTCTTACTGAATTACATCTTCCGGTCTTTTCAATTTCCGCTTACAACCCGAGAAGCTTGGAACGAAAATTACTGTGATAAAAATATTAACATCTAGCACAAGTAAATTCTACACAAAAAAAACCCATTATGTAATTCCAATAATATTACAAATAAGTGAAAACTAAATTATTTCAAATATTGGAATCAGAACAATATTATTCTAGACTAGACGCTAGACCAGGGGTCGCCAACCTTTTCAATGTACTATTTTAAAAATTTTCGAACATAGATTGAGTTACCTATACTTGGTGAGGCAATAATTGAAAGTTACATTTTTTCAACGGATGTAAAGCAGCATGTATTTCCCCTTTCATATACAAAAATAAATTGGCAGTTCACAGAACATTTTAGAAAAGACAATATATTTAACGGATTTGCCTCCTTTACTAATATTTATTAATGATGTACTAAGATCAGGACAAAGCAAAGATGGTCTATTTCATTGTGAATGAGAATTTACGGAAATTTCTATTATTTTTAGTTCTTTTGGGATATACCTATGAGCTACCTGAAGTATCCACGCGAGCTACCAGTATCTTGCGATGATTGGGTTAGCGACCCCTGCACTAAGCTACTAGACAATTGGTGTAATAATAGAAAGTGCATGACTTACCGATTGTAGATTTTTGCACCATCATTTCTTATTTGAATAAACTTCTAACTATTACAATTATTCTCAATTTCCATTGTTGAAGTATGGTCAGGTAGTCAACTGATAACATCTGTAACAAATTTCACATCATTAGTAAAAATGCACTTTTCAGAAACATCTGTGCTGTGTGAAAATTAATTTAAAAAAGAATTATCCAATTTACGATATAAATAATTTATAATCTTGCAAAGATAAAATTATGGAAACCAGTACGTCGCTCGTCGCGTCACAATTGTGTATTTTTAGAGTTTTATGTTTATATGTATTTCAAATACATATTATGTGTGCCAGGAGACGACGATAATATTTTATCCATGACGCAGTGAAAACGAAATGTTTTGACGGCTCAGAAGTTTTTGACATATATTTTTCAACTCTGATAGTATTGTGTTGTTATTGCCGGTATTATATTCAAGGACACCAAAATGTGCCAAAAATATATAAATAAATATATCACTACACTTTCCCGTACATAATACGTATCTATTTATAAAATACAGGACAGCAATTTTAAGAATTCTTATAATAAGTACGTATAAAAGTGCATTACTTATCAAGTCCATAAAGTGCTTTTTTAAATAGAACATCCCATTTATTGTTATTTAAATCAATTCTTCGTTAAAAAATAGGGGTAGTTTGTGTAGTATGTCCTATGTTGAAAGTTTTTTAACCTTTTTGAACCAAATTTGTTTTTACAGATTATAGAAATTCTATTCCATTTTCGAAATACAGAGTAATAAAGAAGTAGCCGTTTTTAAATATAAATTAAAAAGTTGAATTACGCCGGAAGTAATTGACCATGAGTAAAATGTTTTTAAGGTTTGAATTCAATGGTAAAATAAAAAATATAGCATTCCATTTAAAATAAGAAAGTTAGGGCCAATTCCGGTTAAAACAGGAGTGCTACTGCTTTGAAAATATGTTAGTTGAAACGGGCATGTCGGGAATTCCCTAGATACCAAATTTCGTAAAATGATATTAAATAGTTTTTAAAATAACGATAGCGTAAGCTCATCCTGGAACACCTGTAGTTCTTGAGATTCCTATGTTAACAAGTTAATTGGAGCACGATTGTTAAATTAAATTGAGAATAGAATAATATCACAGTATAACAAGAAATTTATGTACAGTGGTGTTTACCTATAACGTATAACGAATCCGCTTATAATGAACTCTTGTTTATAACGAATCACTTTTAAAGGCATGAAGGAAACGGCCACAAGTGTATTTTTTTAACACATGAACTATATTTTTTATCGATTCTTTTTCTTGTAACAAATTTCGGAGTCTTCTACAAAGTGCAATGTTTTCTGTCTTGTATGTGTATATACATATTTCGTTTACAGATTACTATTGTTTATTGGTGTAGGCAATTTGTTTACTCAAATATTCAAGAATGACAAATTTATAATTTGATCTGTTATTACGAACTTCAGCTATTGGCGACTGAAATGTTCTATAGATGGCCGACTTAGTTGGTAATTTTCCTGCGGTGTGATTGGCTGCCATTACCAATTCGGAGGGTTCGCAAGTTTGCCTCCTGATGGCTACGGGTTAATGTCAGTCGCGAATAACAAACCATTTTTGGTTGGTGATTGAAAAATTTAAAAACAAATAGCTACGAGTATGTTCTTTACTATTAATTTTAGACCTATAGTTTAAATTACAAAATTGGATGTGAAGTTTAATGCCACATTTTGGTGTAAAATGGTTATGAATTCTTTCAGTTTCGTCGAAAGCAATCTATTTCTTTCAACTAGTTTAAAATGTAGATTTTAAACTTACAAAAACCTAATATGATAATCAAATATTCCGCCATTTAATATTGCATTACATCGCCTTTATTAATACCAGCTTTAATTCTATTAAGCATTGTATCCTTAAGGCCTGCATATTTAAGGTAGCTTTTACTGAAGCCACTGGATTTTTACGAAGCTGTTTTTCATTGTGCCAAAATTAAAGTCTCGGTAGAAGCTAAATCTGAATTAGAAGATGACTCTTTAAAAACCGGACGAACTATTACCACTGGTAATTTGGCTCACAGTTTTTTAAAGTTTTAAGTCTATATTTAGTCGTTGAAAGAATTTTTGTAGAAATTTCCAAACATTTGTTTAAACGGCCGAAGTATTATGAATTTGGGCTCGTAGATACCTACTTGTATATTTACTTATTAAATTTATTCTAACAAATATGAAATTATATTTGTACATTTTGAGAATGAGTATTAACCGTTATTCACATATGGAGTTAAAAGTTGGCAAAAGTTAAGAGTCAGAGTCAGCAGACAGATTTTTACTTATCGTACTAGTTAAAGTCCTGGTTATTTTCAATTGATAGTGTTTCATCTTTTGCCAAAATTTCTTACGTTAGAAAATGCATCATTAATTTGAAATCCAATAAAAATAAATAGAATTTTACGCAGTACATTTCAAGTACCTGCGTACTCAAAGATAATTAGAAATACTAAATTACGGCTAAACGACATTCATTTTATATTAAATAAACAAATTTCCTCAAGTCTTCATGTGAGTACTACACAAATATCGAATGGCAATCACTCATGAATACGGAATACAGAAATATCAGTAGAAGACATCATAATAAATTTACTTCATACAGTTTAAATACAGTTATAAATTCATTCATAAGAGAAGACGAATTCATAATCCTTTGCTTGTATGTTTCAGTGCAAATATTTATACAAAACATGTAAATGTTTATTCAAGTATAAGCGTCCCCTTAGAATAATTTAGAAAAGTAGAACACAATCGTGATTTATAGAAGAAAATCAGGTTAAATTTGTTTGGTTATTAAGATTTCCTTTGATAACGAAATAAGACAAATTTTTGTAATTCTACTAACTCACAATATTTATATAACAAATAATAAACAGAAAATCTACAAGGATATTTTCATTAAAACAGACTAAAGGCACAAATAAATTTGTTAAATAAATACATTAAAATTTACAGTATTTGAAATAGAAAATAAATACCTGAAGCTAATTACTTTAAATAAATAAATATTAATCATTAAATTTGACGCCAACACTGTGACCTCAATTTGTCCAGGATTCCGCAAATGAATTGTTATTTGCCCTACGTGAAGCCTATATGTAGGACAAATATTCCATATTTCATTGACTATATGCATTTGCATTTGAATACAAAACGTTGCCTGATTACAGCAAGCTTTATAGAGCTTAACAATACTCGTATCTCCTATCTCTCAAACCATTCAAAATTTCAGACAGCGCTAATTTTCATTAAAAGTTTTATAACATGAAACAGAAACATAATTCAATATTGCTCTAATTATACAATGAAATAGTTTCTCAAGTTATTCACCTTAGAAAAGAAAAATACGTCATAATCTTTTTGAACCATTTTAGATGTAGAATATTTATTGATTAATAATTTAAAAACATACCCAAGTGCCTTTTTCATATTTAAAATACTTTATTAACTAATATCTGTTTACTCTTCTTCTTTTACTAATATTATCAATGGTGCGTTTTGAATTCGTACCAAGCATGGCAAACGTAATAAAAATATGTATGGTAACAAGTGAGCCCCGCTGCTACGCTGAAGAAGTGATGACGCAATCGCGCTAGCAGCCGGGCTACGTAAACAAACAAGCCGCGACGAGTTTAATTACTTCCGGTCACCTGAACCTTTTGTGTTCATTGTTATTATGCGGTCGAACATTCTAGAACTCTCTGGAAGTTAATGGCAGCTGGCAGAGACATGGAGATATTCACATAGAGTGTTAGTGAGTTTGAGAAGCACAGCAGTATTGTAGTGAGCGTATGCAGTAAAGTGTCGAGCAGGTACTCTGGAAGTTACTGGTATACTGGGATAGTTGTGGATGTGAATACTCGGTAGTGTTGACGAGTATTGAAAAGCTATAGTGTACGAGGACAGTAACGGCGAGTCTGGAAGTTACTGGTATATTGGGAGAGCTGTGGAAGTGAAAACTCGGTAGTGTTGACGAGTATTGTGAAGCTAGGTATACAGTAACAGCGAGTTGGAGTGGATACTCGACATAGACGCTGTGGAGGTCGGTAGGCGGACAGTTGAAGTATATAGTGATATAAATATCGAGTAAACAGTCTACAAAGAGTCTGCAACAGACCGGCAGTCTAAGATAGGAACGCGTAGTGACATAAATAATTTGTAATATCGTGGAAATAAATAGTAGTGTTAATTGGTTAAATAAATAAATAGTGTTAGTGTTATCTAGTTAATTGTAGTTTTAGTCTTAATTAGTTTTTAGTAATTGTTTAATATTAGCTTTCGTCATTATTTAATGCCTTTTTAATATTTAGTTATAATTTAATAATCTTTTATTTTAATTAATAATAATTGTCTAATATTTACACTTCGCCCAGATATATAAAAAACGTTACAGTATCTTTGAAATTTTATTGACGGTCTAAAATGCAACTATTGTGAAATTAGGGAACAATCAATTTAACGCTTAATTCAAGAATACCCTATAACAATAATCAAAGATATACAATTGCTTATGCCAGATATATGTTTGTAAATGTAATGTAGCTGAATATTTAAGTTGATTTACTTAAATGTAATGTTTTGTCGCATCTATCTAGATCGGCGTCTCCCAAACTGTGATCCACGACCATGACCCACAAATGGTTCAGAGGAAAATAATAGTGGTCCGCAGATAATCAAAAGAACAACTAAATAAATTGAAATTTTTGTAGTAACTAAGAAAAAGTTGAAGGCGCGTTTCTGTTGATTTTTTTAAGCTCCGAGCTACAAATAAAAATTCAAGGGGCCCCGGTTTGTACCAGGAGCTTGGAGCTACACTCGGGTCCTAGGTGGGCCGCGAAAAGACACTCCAAAACTTCGTCCCTCGTGCGGTCCGCAGTATGAAAACTTTGGAAAACGCTGACCTATATCATTTCAATGCTATTCTGATATAAATAGAAATATTTTTCTTGAAATGAAGTAGCAAATCTTAATAAAACTTAGTAGTATCTTCCTAGATCATTTTAAAACTATCCCGATTTTCATTAACTTATATAATCGTTTATCGTTCGAGTATTCATATCAACAAACAAATTCACATATTTATTTATTAAAAAAAATTGACCTAAATTTATCTAATGTTATCTCTTGAATTAAATTTTTAATACTTTATTTATAAATGAAACATTTGTTATGTGTAGTAGACTGCCTGGAGCAATTTTTAGATGTAGTGGAAAGAAAAGAACTTTCCAAAAGTACGTTTACATTTTAAGTAATCCTGTATTTTTTTCGTTTTCGCATGCCAACTGGGATGTATGTAATAAATAATAACGTATACGTATTTATTTGACGGTAAATATCGTATTGACTAAAGCTAGTTGAATCTACCTTCCTTGTAAGATTTATTGTATATCCAAAGTTTATTTTGGCAGATTTATTAATGCGTTGTTTTCCGTACCTATTTAAACTTTTCCGTGACAAAACTTTTACAATTAAATACGCATAGACTTTCTTATAATTTCTGCGTTTTAAAGTTGGCTGAAATTTAATTATGCTAAAATTGTTCTGAAGTTTATGTTCAATTTTCAGGAGAAAAATTATTCGATCATTTTTTGCATAATATACATGAACTGGCCAGAAAATAGTAATAATAAAAAATGCCCTTAATATATATTTTTCAGTGCTCTAATAAAATACAGAAATATATTCTAAAAATGTGCATAACTCGGCATCTAAATAGTTACAGTAAGTAATTCATACCAAAATCCACAATATAGGAGTAACCAGTTTTTATCAATTAAACCTTAAAGAAGGTAGAGCCTTCGCCTCATTCAAATGCTGATAATAATAATTTGCAATCAAATATAATTCTTTAAATCGTTTTAGTTAACGAAAAAATATATAAAAGATTCATAAACCTCACTGAGATTTGAATACAGGACTCTCCTATATCTAGTATTATGCTCTAACTAACAGAGCTACAACGTATACGACTAAAGATGGTGAATCTTTAACAAATCTTTATGCAATTCGTAGACGTGTACACTCTCTTAATCGGAGTAGATGAATATTCAACGCGACAGAGCGCCACATATTATTATGAATTTCGCCTCATTCAAACGTTGATTATAATTTGTGCTCGAGTATACTTGTTTAAATCGTAGAGATAGCTTTTACGGATCAAAAAGAATTTTTAATTACAGAAGAAAGATTTTAAATTAAATAACTTGTTCATTAGATTTAGTAAATGCATTTCTAAAGTTAAGACAATCTCACTTGTTGCTGTTCATTAAAAGAGAAATAGTCTCCAACAAGAAAACTTTGTGAAAGGATTTTTTGTAATATATTTGTATTTATTTACTTTTGGTGAGCAAGCGCTGAAGGCGGTTCAATAAGACTCGAAACATCTATAAATAGTTGTAGAAGAGAGTTTTTATTTATCCACCATTTTACGATATAGTTCCTATTCAAAATAATTTTTAAATATCAATAATTAAATCATTAATAAAATGTATGCCTATTTTACTAAATGATTCGAAAGATATCTTTTAAAAAACTACCAGGACCAGGTTATTTATCATCAAAGAACGTTACCTCAAAATAAACAAATAATTTTACAATTCTCTTCGGCGTTTACTTACTAAATATTGATTAAATTTTGGATAATAAAATACTAAAGAACATAGTTAATTGTTTATTTCAAAAAGTTTAAAAGGCGACATTTCGCAACCAACTATATCTTCTTCAGGGCGAAAGAGTAAATTGTTACATATAATTCAGTCTTTTGACCTGAAGAAACCACGCTAAGTAGCAAAACGTTGGTTTTTAATTTTTTTAAATAAATAATATCTAAAATTCCTTCGTATTTTATCTCCAATCATGACCAACAGTCGCTTATTTTCTGCTACATAATTAAATATGTCACAAAAATCTTCTAAAGAAGTTATGTAACCTAGCACACACATGATACCTAACAAATAAAACTATTTTTTGAGACTTACATTTTTTAAACCTCAACCTAATTAACCTAAATCGATTAGTTTTAAAATAGAGCCGTTAAATGTCACAATTGTTTAATAAATAAACAATTTCTACTAACTCTAATTGAAACTGCATTCGAGTTCAATAAGTCCATCATCAGCCACTAAAGCTGTAGTGCAAATAAAAGTTGAATCTCGTTGAAGCTGACACACAAAGAGCAACGGAAAGACTAAACTACGGCAGTAAATTGAAAAATGAGTACGATACGATGTAACTAGCTCGGCGTTATCGAATTACAAAAGACCAACAAACATTTTCAAACATTATTACATTACACTCCCATTACCTACCAGTGCAACTACATTTAGTTCACTACGAACGAATATATGATTGAGTTAGAAATATTGACTGGATTTCACAGTAAATCGATTTATTTCGTTCGCTTTACGCAATTTTTTGCGATTGCCCAGAAACTGGTCACTTTTTAGATCAACAATTCCTTCTTTACTTAGCTAGCTCGGAAAATTGTCTATAAGTTACTTTCCGATCCCTACATGAATGTTTCCATGGCGTTCAGTTGTTTATTTATTTACTTATTTTTTATTTCCTCCCAATAATATTGTACCTAACATGACATGAAAATGTCTTTACTGGGCTCGTCTTGGAATATGCTTGCTCATCAGTCAAATATCACTTTTAGATCTTGTTGCGTAAATTAATATTTTTTTTATGAAGTAGGTTTATTAATTTAAAAAAAATATATATTTAAAACATGTATATTTTACGAACAAAGTTCACTAGATGTGCAGAGCTGAATATACGAGAAATGACAGACACTGTGAGAATCTGCTATCAACGGGTTCAAAATTTTCTGACGATATACCAGAAGCGTGCTTGTTTCTAGACGTCGTTAGTCTAGCTCTCAACCTTATTTACCCTCTTTCGGGTTATGATCTTTCGTCCCAACACCAAATTCATGATTGTTCAGAAATTCGCTTTCCGTACGAATCGCTCATCTCTATCACACAACTGCATGGTCACACGTGGTATTTTGTTTTCATTTTAGGATAAAGTTGCATTATCTGTTTTGACTATGTATAGGTACAAACATTAAATATTTGATTTACGTTAAAGACGTCGCACTGATTAATAGTAAAATAATTATTTTTTCGCACCTCCGTCCAATTTGACTAGTATTACAGAACACAAAATCGCTCAGAAATGCGCTGTTGCTGATCTAGGCCGGCAAAAGGAGTTGACATTACTGCTCTGGTGATATGTCAATTTAAGATTATTTTCAACACAAGAATTAGCAGAATGTTTATAAATATTAGGGCTAAATCTTTAATTATGTAACTTAAATAACTAAATTTTGTCATAAAAATAATAATATGCTGTTATTACTGACATCTCGTATAGATTAATTCCAACTTTAGGACTACAACTAACATCACGTGATACAATTGAGTTTCCGCCATCTCTCATTACAAATATGCGAAAGTATATAAAATATATATATATATATATATATATATATATATATATATATATATATATATATATATATATATATATATATATAACTAATGTTTGTATGACATATTTTCAATAAATATAAAATAATTACGCATTTTAACCTCAAATGTAAGTAATTATAATTAAACTTGCAATGCAAAACCGATAAAAATATATGTTCATTTTTTTAGGTTATTATAAGAATTTATGGAGAAGTCGGTACAAAAAATCTTGTGTATCACACGCCCAGAAACTGTTTTACGAGATCTCGTATTTGCAGGCCTCGCTTTCAGCTCGGCCTGTCAAAATAAACTCGGTCTCGCAAATGTTCAGTTTCTGGCCTAGAGATACAAATAACTATTTCTAAAATAAAATTTCACAGCAAATACGTTTTTGTACAACAAAATTAGCTACTAAATTATTTACTAATACTTTATTTTTCATATTCATAATTGACTAATTTGGTACTTTGACAGTTGAACATTGTTTTCTGTGCTTAACAACTGACGATAACAATCACATAATGGAGTTTCATATTGCCAAGTAGGTACAGTCATTCATATCATATTATCGGATCTTTCCGATGATTGAAGTTAAATCGCCCTTCCTTGTAAAAAATCATGTACTCTACTATTATGAAAATATCCATGGGTAAATATATGTCTGATATTTACTAATTAAACCAGTTGTTTGTATGTATTATTTATTTTACATAAAATATACATTACTTAGATATTACAAGTGGCTGGTAATAATATTATTTATATTGTACTCCTACGAGTATAAGAAGTTATAGTACATATTTACATTGTATTTATATAGTTAATAAGAATAAATATTCACAAGTATGTTTAAAGATAAAGTATGAAAGTATACAAGAATTATGTTAATAAAATTGTATTTATACAGTAAATACTCGTATTAAAAATTATACTAATATTTGCATTACATACCAGGTATAAGAAAAAAGCGGACCATAGGCGTTTAACGTAACATAGGAAATCAGTGTTTCCTTGCTTAAAAAAGGCCTATTAATTTTATGCAATAATGCTTCAAATAAATGTAGAGAATTATATAAATACTTCATTCTCTATATTTTTATTACTTAATTCAACACCGTCTACAAACAATACTGATCCCGATCTTATAAATAAGAAGTGATCAAATTGAATGCTGAGCCTTTTATGTCACAAACACGAATTTATAAGTAGGTGCATATAGACCTACGTGAAAAATATATCATGGTATACCGAATACTGACTCTTGGTACTCGTTTTAAATACCCCGGTGAACGATATGCTGTCTTCCCCGAAAAAAAAAAACGATTTACCCAGCTGTGGGTCTTGGCCCAAAACTGTTTTAAAAAATCTGGTGTGGCTAACACAATACCTTCCGCCATTTACCGTCCGAGTCACAAAAAAGATTAAGCTAATCCTTATTTTTGGATTAGCGAATTTTACTCTAATTTTGGAAATTTATTTCTTAAAATATAGTCTAATCTAATCCAAGTAACTACCTTTTTTGATAATAAAATGAAGATTAAATTTTAAATAACGGGACAAAATAGAATTCACTAATCCAAAAATGAGAATTAGCTTAAACTGTTTTGCGAATCATTAATTTTTATTAACCTAAATACATACCTACATATTTACATATGGTAGAAACTGTATTGATTTCCTTTCCTATTATTCTATTTGCTTTTTTCTTTTTAAAACGTTATTATTATTAATTTGAAATGATTAGTTCTTTGACAGTGATATTTATCTGTCAGTTACATACATTTGAATAACTGCGCAACCAAGGAGTTTTGTTTGTTCAAAGCGTAGGCTCCGGGATTTAAATTATAGATAATTTTATAAATTTATCCACAAAAAAAAGAAAATATATTAATGCAAATCTATAGAAAATGTAATAATATTTAATTTTTAGAATAACATTAATCTCGAAAAAAAAACATTTAAAGGTATTTTTCGAAGAAAAACTATTTTGAGCTTCTAGTAAAGTGCCATTTCCTGTTATCCGATTTACAGCAAAATCTAATGGACTCTTTCCATAATAGTAAAAGTTCGAAATACAAGGTTTCAAAATTTCCTGAATGATAGTATTTGAGTTAGAGTGGAGGATCCACACATACACACAGACATCATCGTGAAAATGTTAAAATTGGAATCTAGGGACTTCAAAACGTACTCATTTACAGAGCCGTAACTAGGGTTCTGAACGCCTGTGGCAAAATTTTTATTTGCGCCCCTACATATCAAGAAAATAAGAACAAAATAAACTTCTGATGAGCGGTTCGCGAGTTACTAACAACTTAAACATAAACATTTTCTAAAATTTCAAACATCTGTAAATCGACTTAGTTCTCATTTTCATCTAAAAATTTTGACACGATTAAAGATACACAATATTACGCATTTAATACGTGTAGAAATTTCAGATGAAATGAGATGTAAATCGATTTGCAGATGTTTAAAATTTTAGAGAAATTTCATATAAGTTTAAATAAAATAAATAAAATAAATATATCATCACGGCTTATTACCCATTGCTGGGTGTGCCAATCTGCTTTGTACACAGATGCAGTAATGATGAAATATTTGCACCGTGCGGGCGCTTACCAGGCGTCACCTCACGGGCACTCATTGCTGGCGTGAAGAGTGCACCACAGGGGTCAGTTTTGTGCCATATAAAATTCGAAATATTTGGCGCCGGTCGGGATCGAACCCGGTTCCCCAGATTCGCGACCTGACACTCAGGCACGCGGCCACGAGACCCCATATAAGTTTAAGTTGTTAGCAATTCACGAAACGCTCATCAACAAAAACCGTATATACTCTGTTCCATTTAAGCCATTCAGCAGATGACGCTCGCACCAGCGCCAGTTTTAAGTAGCCGAAATTACATTGGGTAAACTTGTTTCTTGTCTCCAATTTCAGCCAATCAGAGAGTTCAAAACTATACCTAATTCTCTATAATACTTAATGGCCTAAATGGATCAAGATATAAACTAAGTATTAAATACCTAAGATTGTTTATTTTTTGAGTAATATAAATTGAAATCATAAATTGATATTCTGGTTAACTATTTTTTAACATAACTCTTTGAGAGTTCATCCTAGGCAAAAAAAGTAAGAACCCTATTATGTACAGGATATTATGGGCTTTAATTTTGTATTCTTGTTTTCAAGAAAATGGCCAAAACTGATATTTTTGCATCTTTGACCCAAGATGGCGGCAAAATCTGGGGTCGGTAGAGGGTGCAAAATTAGTATATCTTTTTGGAAGTACCAATAAAGACAATAAAATTTATGCCAGCTTGTCAACAATTATTTCCACAATAAACACCTTGCCAACTGGCCTATCTGTAGATAATTATTCGTTAAATTACAGAAATATTTGATCTAAAACCATATAAATGATTAAAATTTTGCGCCCCTAAGAATTGTGCGCCCGTGGCGTGCGCCACCTTTGCCACGCCCTAGTTACGGCACTGCTCATTTACCAAAACCTCGATATGCGATTTTTAGCACGATCCCTATACCTCCCTTACCAAGGGTAGCGGGAGGTAAAAATGATATTTTAGAATCTAGGTATTCTCTATATGGGACATTATGTATATGCAAATGGTAGCTAATAATAAATGCCAGCCATTGTCAATCGTTATAGGGGGCGCTAAAGCCTTTTATGGCTGCGAATTTTACTTATCAGGAATTGTCCATGCCATTCCATTTCAAATGTCAACTGACAATTTTTACCCTAAACCTAGATTCTAAAATATCATTTTTAAACAAGTTTGGGTCCCACGGCTGGGTAGATCGGTTTTTTTTTTCGGCGGAGAAAACAAATCGTTCTCCAGGTTATTTAAAAGTGAACACCAAGGGTCAGTATTTGGAACACCATGATACATTTTTCACTTAGCACTAGTCCTCGGTCGAATATATCAGTAAAAATTTACTGTGTTAATAATTTTGCTCGTTACACAAATTTTGGTACAAAGCTCATATGAGAAGACGTAATAAATTAGAGCTTGTGGGAAATATGTCTTCGTGCACTTAGTTTATAAATAACTATTTTATATCTATGTAGAGTCCTTATAAAACGACTGTGTCTTTATATGGGTGAAAAAAGTACTATAGTTAGTAGAGACTCAAAGATTTATGGTAAATATTTTTTCTCAATTTTAATTACACTGTAAATCTGATTTTAGAATTTATTTCCGTTAGTTAAAAACGGACTAAAGAGAAAATTAATGAAGTTTTTACCTTTGGCAATAATGGATATCTAAATCACTACAATTGGAAACGTATATCTTATCAAATGCCTTTACGATAGACAATTTATATTCATGCGCATTTTATGGAAGACAATAAATTTTCAAATTCAAATGAACTTGCTAATCAATTTCCAACTTAATTTGTTTTTCAAGTCTAACATCTGAATATGGCATTAATTATAATGTTTACGCTCTTAATTATAATTCAATAAATTAATTACTAGTTGCAGAATAAGATTAGCTTGATGAATTTATACCGTAATTTAAATTGCGTGATGAAGAAAACTGAAATTTCTTCAATGGCAATTTCATTTATTAATTCATTTCATTGTCTAGGTTTCAATTTACTAATTAATTTTTACGCTTCATAAGAAAATCGAATAATTTTCTATTTATATGCACATAAAATATATTCAATATGCTTTACACGAAAAAATATGAAAAATAAGAAAAATTACATTATTCATTTCGATATGAAATATGAATAATAACAAGATTGTTTTTCCTTTCCACATTACGGTAAAAGAAAATTGTGAACATGCAAGGACATAATAATGTAATGAAATATATCATAATACATTCATACTTTGTTTATATAACAACGAAGAAGTTTGTTATGAGGAAAAGAGAAACTTTTCTGAATAGACAAAACAAAAGAAGGTTCTAAAGGGTATTTTACATACAATTTATGCTGAAATTTTGTATAATATTGTATAAGGTAGTATGGGGTCTCGTGGCCGCGTGCCTGAGTGTCTGGTCGCGAATCTGGAGAACCGGGTTCGATCCCGACTGACGCCAAATATTTCGAATTTTAAATGGCACAAAATTGACCCTTGTGGTGTACTCTCCACGCCAGCAATGAGTACCCGCGAGGTGACGCCTGGTAAACGCCCGCACGGTACAAATATGTCATCATCATTACCGATATCTGCGTACAAAGCAGATTGGCACACCCAGCAATGGGTAATATGCTGTGATGATATATTTATTTATTTTTATTTGTATAAATTCGTTGAGGATATAAATTTTGTAATATAAAACATGATATTGTAAAAAATATTACAAAATAATGTGAATTGTATTAAATAACTAGTTAGAAAGTTAATTTTTTTGATAAAATTTGTTCATTCACGGTTAATTTTATGAATACACCGTGTGCCATTTGTCGTTGTAACAGTTCGCATTATCATCCAGTTGAAATCAATATTAGACATAATTAATCTTGATCTGTAGTCAGTTCCGGATGTCCCAATAGGCAGACTAGGCAATTGCCTATGGGCTCCGCGCCTTTTAGAGGCCCCGCTACATTTGATTAAAATAATACTGTTTTGATTTTTAAATAATTTTTTTATTACAAAATAATTCTTTTTAATTACAACAAAGAAATACTTATTTACAATAATGGAATCTTGATTACAATAATAAAAAATGTCAATCAATATTACAAGATCCTACTATTACATATATATATATATATATATATATATATATATATATATATATATATATATATATATATATATATATATATATATATATATATATATGTATTCAAGAATTTCGTTTGCCTTTTGCTATTATAAAAGCTAACGGAAATCCAATAAAACATTTACTAATTTTGAAAAAAAGTGCTATAGTATTTTACAATTTTATTGTTTTGATTACCGTACCTACGGAAACTTTTTGAAATAATATTATGAATACTTTCGATATTTATTGTATAAAATAAATAAAATATTTGCATTTTTGTTTATATTTTATATACCTACAGAATAAACCTTTCATTTTGATTAAAAAAATATATTTATTTTTTAATTGAAACTATTGACGTAATGCATTTATATGTATACAAAACAAAAGTTCAGGGCGAACAACATTGTGTCCGAAAAACCACACTTATTCAAAATAGAATTTCTGAATTGTAGATATCCCACAAATAAACATCAATATTTATTAATATAGGGAAAAATAACGGAGCTGCAGTCACTTCTTGTTAAAATTTTATTGAAATTTAAACATATAACCAACGTTTCGATCACAATTTGATCATCATCAGGGTAACGTTTAAGGATAAATTTAGAAAAACATGAAAATGAAAAAGTTTTTTAAGGTCGAAACTTTAGTCAAAATTACAATAAATAAATAAAATAATTAATAAGAGGAAGTCTACTGAATATTATAGAGAGATAATACTGAACAAACTGAATTTACTAGTATTTAATGTGTATTGAACTATTTATTTTAATTTGAGGGTTTTAGGTACCTATTTGTCAAAAATAATAATGTAAGGATTATTATCCTTATGACGCCTGGAGGCAATATACGTCGAAACAGTAACTTTGGCTTGGGATGAATCGTTGTGTGATATGGCGTGATTTTTTATATAAACGAGTAAATGTAGAAACAGTAATTCATAAATTATACAGAGTCTGAAATGTAAATTACAAACATTTTCATATGATACAAATCTAAATTACAACCACTACTCATAACTAGATTGCTGCTTTGAGTGCTGTGTTAATTTATCCGTATATCTGATGATTACTATTTGATTTACATTCGCAACTTTCTATATATCATTTGTATTCATAACTCACCAATTTCTTAGCGTAATTAATGTCAAATCAATACTAAATATTTAAATGAATTCTGAATGAGACATATAATTATATGTAATTTTCTACTACCCATGATTATGGCAAAAAAAAATAAGCAAGAACATAATTATATGCTTAGTTTTAGTGTATTCGCGTCTGCTTGTCCTGCATATTGGAATCAAATTGCTACTGTTTGAATATTATTTATGGCTGATAATTCTGGGAAAATTTGATGAGGAATAAAATATTGAATAAATAATTCAGTTCCCTGAACAAGTGTAGAATTTAATTTTAATAATTTTATTCCGAGTTTGATGTACTAACAGTTTTGGAGATATTTTCAGGAAATATTATTCTGAGAAATAAAAATGCATTAAAACGAATAAATAAATGACATTGGTTCTTTTGTTATATAAATTATATAGCGTTTGTTAGCAGACTACACAACCAATCTCATTTTGGTTAAAATACTAAGGATTTTTTTTCTTTGATAACATGAATTTCAAGTTACTTGGATTCATAAACATAACCTGAAAATCAACAAACAGCTTTTTATACGTTTTGTAGCGCAAATTCAATTATTAATTTTTTCTACAAATCTACTATGACACCAGTCTTAAAAAGTGGCAGACTAGTGACAAATGCGAATTAGTTACCTTGGTAATGACGAATGGAACAACAAACTGACATTTTTGACATATTTTAAAAAAATATTAGAAATACAAATTAAAATGAAAAAGTAGTGTTTCTAGAAAAAATAGTGTATGATATACATTTTAAAAGTGATTTTATTTTGTGAGAAGGAAGTTTGGAATACGACGCGAAGCGGAGTGCTCCAAACCTTCGAACAAATGTCACTTTTAACACATATCATAAATAACTATTTTGCACAAACGGGTTTTTTTAATGTTTACCGATAGTGTTTCCAAAACAGTAAGTTTTATTTAAAAAGGAGGCGAGACGGCAAATAAATAAAAACAAAAATGAAAGATAAGGCTCGAGCCACACTATGCGTTTTGACGGGACAGGTAAAACCGCATTCGGTTAAACGAGATGGATCACACAGCGTCCACAACTACTCCGCTGAACAGGACGGCAGCAATGACAACCCAAAAGACCATTTCAAAAATGTCCGCGACCTCTACGTGTTTATTTTTTGAACTAAAAACTTAGTGCCGTTAAATGGCGGCGTACGAGAAATGTCAAAAAGAATTTAAAAAAAAGTAAGTAAAATGTTTATGCTGAAAATTAAAATTTATCGAAATAAATGTAGTATATTCATCAGTTATTTATAAATTATGTTAACATGATAGATTTGATGTAGTAACCTAATTTTGTATTTTAGATTATTCGACCATCAGGAAAATATTTAGGATATTTATCTTGCGATGATTTCTTTCCAGTAATTTCCATATATTTTATCAAATTTTTTGGTATCCATTGCTGTCTATTTATTCTGCGTGATCCACTTTTTTCTTCCGTTCATATTTTGAGAAAAAGAATGAAATCAAATATTTTTTTTCAGTTATTATTACAACTCGGTACGCAACGTATAGTACCCGTCATAATAATTATTATAATAATTAATTTTCCAATCAACAAACAAATACTAACCAACAAAAATAATCGAACTGTCACCTTTCATCGTAAACAAAGATGGGTATACGGCACTAACTTTTGTTATCTTTGTCTAAAGTTTGCACATGCGCATTGAATTTTTGAAATGGTCTATTCGGACACAGACGGACCAACATCTGATCACTGCAGAGCCCAAATAGTATACGTTGTCATGCGGAAAATTGACCGTCCCGTCAAACCGCAACATGCTGCGCGAGCCACTTTAAAAATGGCTAATAAAATTTTTTAATATGCCAAAATAATTTTCAAATCTTATTTTTCCGTAAGTAATTACCGATCTCAGACAATATTGGGTCCCAAACATTGTCTTCGATAGGTAAACTGTTCTTACCGTTCTTAATACTTAATATACTATAAATAACCTACACACTTGAGCTTAAAATGTATTCACTTAAATTATTGTTAACGATTTAGTTTCAAAATTTGTAAACATTTTGCTAATTCTTCTGTTAAACACTCAATTTTTTTAAGCATAATAAATTAGCACACATGTATTACAATTTTCATGCTTTTACCCTTGGTTATAAATATGCTAATTGATATTTAAAATTTAGTTATAAGACTAATACAAATACAAATTAATAAATTTATTGGTATGAAAAATAATGTTTATTTATCGAGAAACATTTTCATATAGAATTTGTTATTATCTAAATATTCATTATGTGAAACTATCTTCTGTTATTTGGTGTCATTTTTATCAATATACAAATTGATAATTCATAGGTTACTAATATTAATTCTTATTAGGGATGATGAGAAATAATTGGAGATACAGCCTTGGTAAACAGTGTTTATTAAATTGTCATTTAATTAATTTTCCTACGTTTCGATTCCAAATGAATCATCATCAGGGATAGTTAATGTACAGTTAATTTTAGTTATTTCTGATGTATGCACGTATTTTATTATCTCTGATACTTTTTTACGACATTTTTATCCTTATAATTTTTGATTTTGTAATGTAATTATCTTTTTTTCCAACTGTACATTAACTATCCCTGAAGCTGATTCATTTGGAATCGAAACGTACGAAAGTTAATTAAATGACTATTTAATAAACACTGTTTACCAAGACTGCATCTCCAATTATTTCTCATCATCCCTAATAAAAATTAATATTAGTAACCTAGTTTGAATTATCAATTTGTATGTTGATGAAAATGACACGAAATCAAAGAAGATAGTTTCACAAAATGAATATTTAGATAATAACATATTCCATATGATACTGTTTCTCGATAAATAAATATTATTTTTCATTGCATTATGCATGACACGTGATATTTATAAAATATTAATTTTTAAATCAATATAAAAATAAGCAGCTTATACAGGATTTAAATTCTATTTAATGCAATCTGGAATTTCAGCAGACTTATTTGTTATTTAAATATTTACGGAACTGTTTACAGTAAAATGAAACGCATGCTTCCACTATTTTTTCACAAGATATTTATCACAAAAATAGCGCTGTTTAAAGAAAAAGGAGCAATAAAGAAAAAGAAATTATGCGGGCTTCTTCCACAGTGTTTCACAAACAAGTAAATTAAATCAATAGAGCATGAGCAGTGACTGAAGCATAATATGAAATTAGCAATATTAATATTATGATGTAACAACATTACTAAATAATTTTTAATTTCACTCTTATTAAGAAAATGTTTTATAATTAAATGGAATGGTTACCCCTGTACTAAAATATGAAGCGAAAATTCAAACAGATTGTTCCTGTGCGTTAACTATTAACATTTTAAAAATTTTAACATCCTTCCGATAATAACCTGCATTTAAAAAAATAATTATTGCAATCTATTAGTATTTGACTTTGATTTCAATAATTATTATTTTTAAATGCAGGTTAATAACGGAAGAATAGTGTTGAATTTTTTAAAATGTTAATAGTTAAACATTACCTAATTTCATTGAAACTTAATTCACAATCAGAATAAAATGTAATACCTTGCTGAAGTGCTTCCCAAATTGTTTTTGTTCCTTTGTACATAGCCCCTACTCCTAGCATTGACAATTAATTAAAGGGGAGAGGGGCGGTCTTATTTCGCTTCCAAACACATTATCACCATTAACAAAGATCTATATAATAATACCTATACATATTTTACGGCGCCCCTGAAAATCTTAAATGGCACTACGGCGCCGCAGTGTACAGTTTGGGAAACGCTCCAGTACAAACCCAACTAGCATCATAGTAATCGCGACTGTGACGAGAACCTCAAGTATTCTCTACTAATTCTGCGACTTTAATGTAGGCATAACTTTATTTGAGAAATTTATTGGCGCTAGGACGTAATGTCTATCATTATTAGTTACTTCATAGCTATATTACTTCTATGTAGCTTTTGTAGTTTAAGGGACGTTGTTGTTACTAACGGAACGACTTTAAAGTGTTCAGAACTTAAAAGTGGCAAACGAAAGTAGCAGCGACTAACTAATGTTACTAAAATCTAATGTTTAAATTACAACTACTTTTAAGTAACAATGATTGTTGCTACGACTTTCTGGGAATCTTCAGTGGCATTTTAAAGTTCTGAAATGTGTAAGTAATATTTATTAGTTTCAATAACGTTCCTGTACCTATAGATTAAACTTTATGGTTTGCACAGCAACTGTTCTTGATATCTTTAAAAAAAACTATGAAATTAATGTCACCATCCATCATAGACAAATGGAACACCCATAAGTATATTTATTTAATTTAAAAAGTAAAGAAATTTTCTGTTAAATATAAAAACAATTATAATTGTATTAGAGTTATACAATTCAGAAGTCTTATCAACACATTAAATAAAAATTTAAATAAAATTAATTTATAAAATTTGATGTCCATATACTTGAATATATCTATGCATTTTACGCAACACTTTTTCAGAAAGTGTATACACATTCACTGGTATCTAACTTGTCAGTTAACGTCAAGTAATATTATTAGGATAAAGGTGCATTCACAAATGTAAATTAGGTTTATGGTTTTTGTTTAGGTTTAAGAAAGTCATTCATAAATGTAAGATTAAATTACCTAAAAATTAGTTTTGATATGTACAGACATCTATGTAAATGCTTCAAAAACAAGATTAAAATATCGGTAGAGCCGTCGGGTAACCTTGTAAACTGAGTCTCCCCCCTTGTTGCTTAATCTCGGCCTCTAGCGTGGTTGACACGTCGGGTAACCTTGTTTAAGACAGTGCTATCCCCCTTGCTCCTGAAGATGCCCCATACGACTGCGGGCGAAACGTTGAGCTCTGACTCAAAATATGACACAGTCCATTTCCGGAAAACGAATATTACTTAGCTTATTTTTATATGATATTAATTATATAAAAAATAATTTTTCAATTAAAAATGCAATTTTCAAGAGGCGCGTATCCTTTATGGACTTATCATTGATATATTCAAAAGTAAAGTAGCATTCGTTTTAATTCTGTCGGTCAACTAACTGAAAATTGGTATAAGTTATGCTCTGAAATGTTGTGTACATGATATACGTTTCGTTCCTGAGCTTGGAAAATGAAATAAGTAGACAAAGTTTCATAGAAGAGTGAAACAGAAGTATTATAAAAGCAGTTGTAGGATAAAGTAAGCAACACTAGTTGAAACGAGCCAGAGAAAAGTTCTATGAAAGTCGAGGCTACAATGCTGCAACTACACAGCTACGTAACTAATCCGTCCCTAGAACGTAGTCGTACAAAACCCAGGATCGTAAGTAGAACGTTGCTGTCACTGAAAATTTATTCCTCATTTTGGTAACGCGCACATAATTTTTACGTTCTAATTAGGTGCCTGTAACAAGTGGCAAAGTATTTAAAATGGTTTACTATAGACGCCGCTACGTTCCGTCGACTAATTGTGCTAGTTGGGTTTTAAAAAATGTTACCTCCGAAATTTCCATTCCGCGTAATCTTTTATCTATTTATGCCCAGTTTCATGAAAGCATGTTAAATCAATGATTAACTAATTGCCTTGTTAACTCTAATCACTGATTAAAATATATGCATTTCATGCAATTAATTCATTTGTTAACTTGGATTGATTTAATAATCGACCCGTTAAATTAGTCTGTTCGTTTCGCTACTTTGCGTCTACGGTTTACTGCCGTCTCCATACAAAGTATATGGGCGCGGCAGTAAACCGTAGACGCAAGGGTGCGAAACGAACAAACTTATTGGGATCTGAGGATTTTTTAAAATATTTTATTATGTGACAAAATGACAACTTCAAATTGGAAATTTTATATTCGTTTTGATCAAGATTTAAAATACCAGAGTATTATAAAATAAAAATAAATACCCCATAATACATATTACAAACATTTTAGATGAGATTTTATAAATATTCTTTTCAAAAAGGCGAGTGACAGTTGGGTCGTTGTCACATGTCACGTGGCGGCTCTGTCGAAAAAAGCAAGGAAACACGTATCACTTTGGACATTCGTTTCAAGGAGAGTGGCAAAACCAGTATATCTTTAATCATGACAGACTCTAAGAGTAATCAACACAGTTGATTCATTACAGTAATTTGTGAAGTCTGTTGGGCACGGGACTCAAATGTACACCAATTTTTGGTAGAAGAAACAGAACCGTATCTTTATCGAACCTAAATCGAATTTTGAATTCATCATCATCGTAGATATCGAAAGGATAATTAAATTAGTATTCTGTGCTTGTGATCTGTAAAAACTATTCTTTTTGGTAAATAGACGATTTCTGAAATGGTCTATTATCATTATATAAAAAAATCGTGAATAAATATTTTATAATGCTTTAAAACTTGCATTATAATAATCTAACTTACCCCTACGTTAATAAACTAAATTCATTTTTTATATTTTATATAATAGGTAATTCAATGTGCAATTAATTGGTTTGGTCAAATTTTAACTAGCCAAATTTTATTGATTAAATTAACTGGCGTTTTAACACTCCGCTTAAGCTAATCAACTGTCATGAAACAAAATATCGTATTTAATAAAGCGATTAAAATTTAATCATTGATTAAGATTTTAATCAACTTTCATGAAAATGGGCATTAAATTCTTTATTTGATCTCATTATTAATAAATTAAAACCAAAATAAAATGAACGACAATGACGTGAAGACGTGCGTGTATGTGTAAACCTTTTTAAGTCTACTGGTTTACGTTATTCGTTTACTACTGACATTTAAATTAATCGCAAGCACAATGGTATCATTTTCTGTAAAATTAGTATTTAAAGTTTGAAATTTGCGAACTTTAGCTAGCAATTTTATGTAAAGGTAGTAATTTTGACGATGGGAAAAATTCCAAACAAACAAGTGTTGATAGTCTTTGCGCATTTACTGAATGCTATTATTGCAAATGTATTATATTTTTATTTCTTCATCTACATTGGAGTTGCACTAATGCAGTAATACCTACCGATATAAGGATGCATTCCTTAAAAACGTTACGTTAACTTAATTATCGTTAGCAGAGGAAAAAATAACATGTGGAGGATAGGGAAAGGTTCTTAATAGTATACTCGTATTATGTACTAAGTTTTATAAATGTTATACACGAGTTCTTTTGGCACGAGCGGAGCGACTATGACTATACAAAAATTGAGTGTCTAAAATGATAATGAAACGAGTCCATTACTATACTTTTTCCACCACTACAATTTAAGACATCAGAAGAAAGAAAAACAATTTTGTTAATTTTGCAGAATGACAACTTTAAGCTCCAGCAGTTACCTTCAGCCCATACATAATGAATCAGCTGTTAATGGTTGCTAGCTACATGCCGTGTTCAATGGAGAGGCATATTTTAGGGCAGCCCTCTATTGATATTTTCCTTGAACTAAACTTGTAATTATAAACAAATCGCTGTCATGGTGACAGTTGCAAGATGGTACCAAATATGAAGTGAATGTCTTTGCAACAGTGACTCCCGCTATAATTATAAAGAATACATGACAAATGTGAAATTCTTTATTTTCCACAGCTATCCGAAGATATTGAATTATGTAAAACTCAAATATCAAATCACATGTGACAGAACATAAAAAATGGCGATGGTTTGTTTGTAATCAGGTCTTCCATCTCAACTAGTACATCTTCGCACTCTTTCTTGCGTGTGACGTCAAAATCATAACCCTCCATTAATCGAAGCAACAGCTGTGAAGTTTTGGATTGTTGTTTAGCGCCATAGAAATCAGTTTAGCATCTAGTAATGTCTCAAGTCTCAATGGGTGCTATTCACAGCTCGATACTAAAGTTGTGTATTAGCATAGACTAATATCATTGTGATATTAGTCTATGGTATTAGGCTGTTTTAGTTAAAACATATATTAGCGTTAAAACAAAAAATTATACACTGCCTATTCAGAGCTCTATTCGCAATCGCAGATAAAAAAATTGCCTCTAATGGCGCAAATTAGTACTACGAAAAGCAATCGTACAAGCGCCATATTGAATAAGTGACAGCTGAGTGAGTAGTGTAGTAATTAATAATTAAATATTTTAACTTATCGCCTTCATATAAATAAGGTTTTAAACTCTGTACGCACGGTCAACGAAACATTGTGAACTGTCACATGTCAAACCCATCGTATGGCGGCCATCTTGTTACGAAAATCAGCGCCTCTATCGTTAATTTCGATTGCGAATACTTGTATGTTTTAGTTAAAGTGACTAGCGAAAAACATAGTTGACAACATCGCAAATATCTCTGGTGGTCATAGTTACATTACATTACGTCAAACACCAAATTACATACTCTGACATTTCTATAAAATTTTAAAAGTGCAATTATAAAATTTATCTACGACAGTGCGCTAATACGTAATTGGTACACTAACTTGAATGTCATTATGAGTTTCATAATGGCACTGAGTGTCATTATGAGTTTCATAATGGCACTGAGTGTCATTATGAATTATTTATTTTGTAAGACAAATAACAATAGGAATAAGAGAAGCCACAACATTTTCGGCACCGGCTTCAATGTCCGATGGAACAGAATCTGATTCGAAATCGCTCATTTTATCTTGGAAACTTAGATAAAATGTACCCGTATATGAAAGAATTTGATAACTATAAATTGGTTTTTTTTCTTCAAACAACCAAAAATTGTAACCATAACAATGAATAAAATGAATCGTGGCCTACCGTAAATACGTAGGCTACGAATGAACATTTCAATGTTTCTCATTATGTCAAAATTTAAATGAAAAATGTATTTTAAAATCAATTTAAACTATCGTAGATAAAATATTGAAGAATACACGTTTGATATAGCCTAATAATGAAACTTGCGTGATTAAAACACTCGGCCACCGCCTCGTAATTTAACATCACACGCGTTTCATTATGAACGCTATATCAAACTTGTATCCTTAATATCTATTATCATTTGAATAAATTATAAAATAATCAATATAAATTTATATGCTGCAATGGCAAAAATGATAAGTAATATTTAATTAATTTATGTTTGTGTACTTAAATTTTAATCTAATTATTATGCTATGTACAGGGAGAATTAATTTTGGAAATTAAGAACGAGGTTGAAGTAATGAGAGTACAAAAATAAGCTGTGCTTGTTTTAAATCCTCTCACTGGGTAAATATTTAATCTATCGCAAATATTATTCACCTATTAATATTATTGTAAATTATATAAAATTTATTTATCATTTATATGAAGTTTATTTGAACCTGAGTGCGTGATCATTTATCCACCCACATCCGCAAGACCCTAATTCTGAAACTACCTATTACTGAATCGCATTCAAATGTGTCATCTATGGAAAAAAATAAATACAAAATATTCAATGACGGAAAATGAAAAGGAAATATTTAATTTAAGAAAAGACCGGGAAAGTTTAATGTTAAACACACAGAGAAAAATGACTGGTTTTTAGCAAATAAATATTCATAATTGCAACAAATACAATTTAATCTTTAATATGAAATGTATTTTATTCATTCAGTTATATTATTTATTTGACCGTCATTTATTTCATTTAAATTTAATTTAATTTTCTCAACTAAACTAATATATTTATGTTTAGTATTTTAAATTGAGATTTTTAATAAATAAATTTATAATTTTCTGAAATATTTATTTGTTTTTTACAAATATGTAATTGTTTAGAATTAATTTCATAATATATTTGTGTAAACTTTATATTAATTACAATGAAAAATAGTTTTTATTGTATGAGTCTATATTTATTTGTCACAAATAAATATTATTTGTGGCAAAATGATATTTCCATTGAGTGAACAATGTTCTATTTGTCAAATGACGATTTTAAGTGGTGACTTGTATGGACTTGTTCTTTTGTTGTACGTTACATCTTGTTTATGGTGGTGCTCATGTCTGACAGTGTCCATTTCTGGCGATTTGTTTTTCATTCCTGTGCTAAAAAGTAGTGAATATGGGTGACGAAATAGTGAAAAATATACTACTTGAGTGGAGTTTTGGATATTTGCTTTGCAATTTTCAGTGCGTCTTTTATGCTAAGGCACATGCATGGGTACCTGTTACCTGTACAGATTGTGTATTTATAATTTTATATTATATGTACATTAATATACCTAAGGATGTAATTTGTGTGATAATAAAAATATGGCGTACGAATAAATTAATTGTACTAGTCTTTATTTAATTATTTTCCTTTAATTTTAATCTATTTAGAGTGGATAGGTTATGAGAGAAAGGTATTTAAATTTGGTTCAAATAAATTATTATATATCCAATAATAACAAAATAAATTTAGCGCAATTAAAATAATTTTTAACGTAAATAAATGCATAGTTCTCATGAAATAGAAGATATATATTTATTTGAGACAAATAAATGCTCCAAATAAATTATTACATTGCTTCAACTGTAGACATATTTGGGTCTATTCAAGCTTAGGATTTATTTGTAACAAATAAATTTACGATTCACGTAATTATATCTTTTTCTCAGTGCACCAATTATTGTATTAAAATATCATCTTTATTCACATATAACTGGAATAAAAAATGCTTTATTAGGTACCTATACTAGTAGATTAGTAAATAAATATGAAATGTAGGGATTTATATAAGTTTTTGTACACTAACTTAAAAACCAATAAAAAAGATCTGAGTGAAGTGCGACCGAAACACTGAGCGTCTAATATTTCCAGCCTGTATGTATTGTTTGTACATGCATAACTGCAGGTTTCTCAAAATCACTACTCTCGACTACTCTCTTTGGACAGTCTGTATCTTTTTAAATTTGCTTTCTGTGAATCCGGTAAACGGGTCCGCGTTTTGTCGATACCCTTTTATCCGCCTATTTTGTAAATTTCGAACATTGAGGTAAAGTAAATAATAGTAAATTTTTATAAAATGCTATTCGTAATGACAAAATTAATATAAAAATACAAAATTAACGTGATAGAAGTGAACAATATATTTTTTAATTTGTTTGCATTAGTGCTCTAGTTATAAGTAAAATAATTATCGTATCAATCGGTTCGTTATTATTCTAGCATTGTTATATTGAAATAATAACTATGAAAATGTTGATTACAACAATGAAAATATTGATTATAACTCAAGAATATTGATTACAAGAATGAATCCCACAATGAATCCAATATTTAAATCCCTATTATCATTTTGCAAAGAATCAAATGCATATACAATTCTGAAATCTTTTGTAAAATTGTTGATTATAACAAACGATTTTGATTATAACCTATTGATTACAAGAATAAATCTAGGAAAATTTCATCAATATAATTAATCTAGTATTTTTGAAGAACAAGTATAGTTTAAACTTTAATTTGCAAATTTTACATCATGAGGGGAAAGGGGCGCTAACATGTAACATAACACAAAGGCGCCTAATACCCACGGAGCGGCCCTGCTACCTTGTTTTAGATTTGTGTACTAAACACGAAACTTGGTAATGCTTAGTATTGCCTAGGAAAGAGCTGTGAATAGATTTTTTAGTAATTCCTAATACAGTTTTCTTAGTAACGCTCAGTATAGAGCTGTGAATAGCACCCAATCTTTAGCGTCAACTTCATAGAAATTTAGTTGATGCGTTATTTTAAAAAGTTCATTCTAGGAAATTATACTTATTGTTACCGTGTTCTAATTCTTTTTCTAGATTAAGTCCTGTCTTCAACCAAACAGCTTTACAAGAATGTTGTAATTATTCATATTGTTCTTGGATATTGTTGATAACATTCATAACTTTTCCATAATGCCTTTAACTGACACTTCTTGTTGATTGTCAGCAGTGTCAATTAATTTAGCAATAACAGTAAATAACAGTGTACTTGTAGCATGCAGTATAAATAAAAATAAGGCAAATTGTGGTTTGATCGTTCACAGAAGTAAAGCAAGGTAATACTATATAAGAAAAAGAATAGATAAAAAAATAAGAATTAAACCAATATGTATAAAAAAATTGAGAATTGAAAAAAACGATAACTATAATTTTAATATAAATTATCGAACAAAATTTATTATATAAATTTTAATAAACTGAAAAAGTAACGGTAAATAATTAACCGAAATCGAGAACATAAATAATTTTTTAAACGGTTTTTATTCAAAAACCCGGTTTAAACCTTACAAATTGGTTAAACTAATCATTCACGAAACAAAACACTTATATAATTTTTTTCTACATCCGTTAAAAAAAGTTTCGCTATATTGAAAAAGTAGTTACACAAATTATGAGTCTGGAAAAGAACACACACATTCCCCTTCCTAGAACTGGTTTGATAAAATCGGTTTTAATTTATTTCAATTAATGGTTACCGTTTCGGTTGAAAATCACATTCTATAACTTAAAATACTGGTTAACCCGTAATACAAACTGGTTGGTTGCACGGTTTTAAATTAAAATATTTTAAATTCTGAGGTAAGGAAAAATGGTTTAATACTTTAATATTTTCAAGTCACAAGATATTCAAAGAATTTAATTTAAATCCCATCTTATTGCTGCAACGAAACTCAATCTGGTTCTTTTCATGCGTTGAAAAGCAGAAAATTTATTTGTGCTTCTACAAATCAATCGCCTTACAAGCGTGCATCAATATTCGATCTGTCTACGTCTACATGTTTCTCAAACATCAACTCACAATTTATTTAATCAGGACAAAAAGAAAACAGCTGCCTGTGAATAAAGATCGTTACCAACAAGAAGCTCATAATTTATAAACTTACGGGTATGATTTATGCAGGGGTGTTTTGATTGCTTCAGTTGGCAATACAGGGATTTTAGTTTGTAACAAATGGGAATCTGTAGGTATATTATTAACCAACTTGTGGTAACAATATTAAGATGATGGATGGAATAAAATTGTTCAAAACACTTTCCGAACAAAGAGTTCTTTCTACATTTTTTCTCACAACATTATAGATGATAATATGAAATATGCCTATGTTTTCTTAAGAATAAAAAGATATTGAAGGAATTATACAGGGTGATTCATCGGTCTGTCCTCTCTTTATAACTCTTTTATTTTAAGTCAGATAGAAAAACTCTTCAAATATAATTTATATTATATAGTATTATCTATCTACGTACAATATCCATTTGTATACAGGGTGCTCCATTTAAGCGCAATAATATGTAACTTTATATTTCTTTATGGAACATATTTATTTATTTCTTTTGATAGTATATTAGATTCCTTTTAAAAAAGTATGAAGTAATAAGGGGTCTAAAATTATAAATTAAGAAGTTATTTACCTTTATTCGTTGAATGATGTTTCTATCATATTATTATTAACAAAGTAAGCTATGGATAATTTGATCAATTGTTTCGAATTTAAACAAACAAGTTGTCCAAATACTCTTAGTTTATCATTGTTGATGTGAAAATGAATAATACAAATTTTAGTAAAGATGAAATGGTTAATATAATATTTATAATAGAAAAATCTAATGAAGTTGAAGGACAAGTTTTCGAGCATTTATTATAATTTTGCATTATTTAGTCTGTCACTAAATTTTAATAGCTTCTTTGGAATTAGTGTAATGTTTAAAATAAGTATTAATAAAAAAGGATCAAAATTTTATATTATATTATGGTTTTTTTCCACTCTGAACTACTATTTTTTATGAACGTAAATAACTTCTTAATTTATAATTTTAGACCCCTTAGTACTTAATACTTTTTTAAAGGGAATCTAATTTAGTATCAAAATAAATAAATAATTATAGGGTGTTCCATTAAGAAATATAAAGTTACATATTGTTGTGCTTAAACGGAGCACCCTGTATATAAATGCATATGGTACGTAGATAGACAATAATATATCATATAAATTATATTTGAAGAGTTTTTCTATCTGACTTAAAATAAAAGATTTATAAAGAAAGGACAGACCGATGAATCACCCTGTATAATAAAAAAAGAATAAAAACACATTTAATTACGCTTTTTCTCCTGAGGTCTATATACGTAACACATTTTTAAAAATTAAAATCTTATGAGAAATTTAATTGTCATCCTTAACATTTAAGTTGAATTTTCTCGAAATTCATGCCGACAACTGGAATATTGAAAATACTGCAAAGAATCCTCTGAAGATCGTCATGAAATTGATGATGCAGTTTCTGCAACTGTTCGCAACTTAATACCAAACATTTGTCATTTTTCACTTTTTTTGCTTAGCAAGTTATTTAGACCCGGGTCTCAAGTACATACTAGGCATCAACTCACGGACACATAAAGTTGCGAAGCGTGCGCCACAGACAGATGTCACTTTTTACCTCTCGCTAAGAGAGGTATTGTATTCATGCTAAACATCGCATATCCAGATTTTAGTGAATAAGCACGTTTTAAGGTCCCTAGACTCCGATTATAACATTTTTACGATGATGTCCGTATGTGTGTGGATGTGTGTGTATATGTGTGTGTGGATGTGTGTGTGCGGATGTTGGATTCACGATTTCTCAAATACTATAAGACTTAAGAAATTTTTAATAACGATTTCTCAATCTAACAATAATGGGAAGAGTTGATTAAGTTTTGGTAACAATTGGACAACCGAAAGTAGTAGTTACAAGATAAAAAATCATCTAAATATTATTTATCGAAAATTTATGTAAATACTTATTAAAGAACGTTAAATTCTTTATTCGATAAATATAAATTATTATATCTTCTATAGATTTAGAGATAAAGAAATGCATATAAAATAATTTGATATAAAAATTCTCAGATCAAACTACTTCAAGGCAAAAATTTCAAATGTTTGTAATTAACACAAAAATGTCACTGTCAAAAATATTTGTGTGCCACTGTCAAAATATTTGTACATTATTATGAAGATTATGAAAATAAAAAAAGTCAACAACGTAAAAGAATATACGTAAAAAAGAATATAAAAGGAATTTGCGAAAAAATGACGAATATAAAGAAAAAGAAAAGGAAAGTAGAAAAAGAAAAGTTCAGGATATTGAATGTAAAGAAAATGTATGTATTGTACATAATTTATATTAAAATATCCCATAGATTTTGCAAATATATGTGAGAATTATTTTGTAGTGAGACATGAATATATGTATTTGTATTTAAAAATATTTTTCGTTTTATGCGTACAACCAGGTAAAATATCTGGCGAGAGGTTATGTGATGGCCACATCAGATTTTTTATTTACAATTTTATTTAATATTGATATTTATAGTTATATTTTGGACATTAGATATAATAATCCCAGAATGTCTAAAGGAACCTCGTCGTGGACCATAACTCGCTTTTATATTTAAAACCGCATCAAAATTGGTCCAGTAGTTCTCGAGATTATGTATATTATGTCGTGATATCGTTTCCGAATTCAATCTTCCGTGTATAGTACGGAATAAACCATATCATAATTAATGCAATCCTATATATAACGTCGTAGCAATTAACAGATATGATAAGTATTTGACAGAGGTTTATGCCAACTAGTACCTTAGTTTATACTTCAGTTTGCTCTCGCTTATGTGTTATTGTTATTTATTATTGTTCTATGTTCGAGTTGTTGCTATTAATACAATTGCGGAACAAGAGTAACAACGACAATAACACAAAAGGAAGGCCAAATTGATATTCAAATATTTATAAATGAATAAATAAATATATCATCACGGCATATTACCCATTAGTGGGTGTGCCAATCTGCTCTGTACGCAGATATCGGTAATGATAACATATTTATGCTATTGACAAAACCCATGCGAAACTTATGACGCAAAATTGTGTTTGTTTTGATTTGATATTATTACTAACCATTTATTTTAACTGTTTTCTTTACACGCCATTACAATTCTTAGTGAAATTTGAAATATTTAAATACAATAATATTTTTGGTTTTTTGGCAGAAGTTTAACGAACAATATTCAACAAGGCAAGAAACCGAAAAATATAACGCTTAATCGTTAAGCAAAATCGAGATCGTAATTTTAAAGAAGGTTATTGATCAAAATCCCATTTACTATGTATTATTTTTTTTAAACCTGTTAAAATATATTGGTGATTAACAGTGATTTCTCAGACGTTTTATAAGCCCTTGAAAATAAAAACGTTTTCATTCATTTTAGTATAAAAAAATAGATATTTTTATGACAGTTAATGAAAGAACTAGAAATAATGAAAAGCGTATTATTCTTTCTTTCCCGAAACAATTCAAAAACTCGTTTTTTTTTTTTTAAATAAAAATTTCGTTTTTAGAATATAAATATCAATTTCCTTCAGATCAAAACCAGTCACAAAATTTCTCGAATTTTGTTCGAATATAAGTTGGAACCGTACAGGTACTCAATTCCTCTTTTATCATAAGGTGGACGTTTTTGGTATTTAATGTTATTTATTTCCGGAGAAAATAAAAATAATTACTTAGGATACAGGTAATAAGTAAGTCTATTTTATTTAAATGTAATCTTGAAATAAATATTTATAATACCTTTTAAAGTAGGATGAGTAGGTAAATTCAAATATATAAGTTCAAGAATTGTAAACTAATTGCAAATCTAGTGACAGAACAAACTTATTCCTTTGCATGGACAAGAGTTTTATAGTTTTCGTAACAATTATAAATGAATTTTAATTATGCAATTTGACAAAATTACAGTGTCTGTCACGGCAATATTTTCTGTTCTCTATTCGTTGTGCCAAATTTCCTTTTTCCCTTGAACTATTCGCGCTTCTCGGCACGTACTAAGGGATAGACTTTGCCTTCAATCAGGGCCGTATTAAGAGCAGGTCGAGCAAATTGGGTTAATGGGACTGGACAGCGAAATGCAGCGTTCGTGCGGGCCTAACTTATTTGTAACGCGATTTTTATCAAGTCTGCTTCTAGGACACTGTGATATGGCTGTTGGAATTAAACATTACCTAGAAGTGCTGCAAATTACATGACAATTAGAAATTTTACTTCAAGATTTAAATGAAAGACGTAATTGCTACAAGTGGAAATGTTTCTCAAGAAATTTAATGAAACACTTTAGTAAATTAATGATAAGAATGAAAAAACAAATTTATCAAATATATGCATATCATTCATATAATACAGTTTCGCTCTAATAGGATTAGAGAATTGCACCCAATTTTTAACACGATGCGTATTCATATAATACCGTATCATGAAGAAGTTAAAAGAATTTGCAGATTCAAATGGGTCCTCCAATATCTTGTTTATTTATATATATATATATATATATATATATATATATATATATATATATATATATATATATATATATATATATATATATATATATATATATATATATATATATATACCGTGTGTCTGTCTTAAAAGTGTACATAGGAAATTAACATGGGAAATTAGTTTTTTACAATTTCCTGCTCGCCTAATTATGTTAAGGAAAAATGCGTCAAATAAATCATTTGTGTGTGTATTTTGAATAATTTGTACGAAAAAATGGCGGGGTTCTAAGAAGCTGATCTTGTGCGCTTACTTGTTTTACAACGATGACACTTTAACTGGTGAAAAGGCACGAATACACACTTCCACTTCACACTTGATGACAGATGAGGGATGCTGATGAACACTTAGATTTAACTAAAGTTTTATTTACATAATTATACTTATTATTAACTAATGATTAAAGTAAACATTACTGAGCAATTACACTAAAAATTAAACAAATTACACTGTTACACAGTGAGCTGGCAATGAGCCAACATCCAAAACCAAAACACTAGATGTTCCCACAACAAACGTCTTCACGACGTGACAAACTAATGCAGCCTATATCAAAAACAAAGCGTTATCTTTCATGAGCAGATATCTCGAGGGGGTGCAGAGTACAGGGTAAAGCATCCATAACAAACTATTAATCCTGCACGTAAGCTTGTAATAACTTAAATAGTTGTCAACACATAACTGTCAAAAGATTAGACTCAACAAACCGCTGTGGGAAGAGTGATAATTATTTCTAAACACAATTTTGACTTACAAAGATAACAAGTTGAAATATTATTCCTAAACTATAATTTAGAAAAGTTTATAAAAAGTTATTTATTTGTTAATACTCTTACCCTCGTCTTACAACAATTATTTCGTTAAGCTGTAATAATTGTTTCAATATTGCAAGACGTACCTAGATTTCTGCACGGTGTGATATAAATTCAAACAAGTGATGTTTGGTTTACTTGCGCTGTTTCGTTATTTTCAGCATTCATTTACTTGAAAATAGATTCCGGTTTAAAAAAGGCATTAACAGAAAGCTTGAAAGTAGTAGGAATTTGGAATAGAGTAGATGTTATAAGATCTTTTTTTTCTATTTCGGTGTTTTTATGAGTCTATAATAACGCATCGCAAACACGTCTTTAAGAAGATCTATAAACGCACTGTTTTGGCGTTTTTCGTATTCAAAGGGCTGTATAAGTGCTTTCGTAATTGACAGATGCATGACATATAACCTCAATTTGCTGTCAGTCAACAAAGATATTTCATCTATGAAGTTAAAGGCGTTTTTTATTCATGTAACCGGGTTACATATGGTTAACCGCACGTAACCGGTGTGATTTAAAAATGCCAGGTTACTACAGACGTTTCTGTCAAATTAATTATTTGACATTTGTCGATTATTTTTGTTCATAGTATGATACATTTAAATTAAAGCGTGTTCATCTAATACAAAATAAGTTGACACTAAATGACACAGATCCCATTTTTTACTTTTAGTGAAAGTTGCCTAACTGTCAAAATGTCAGCGTTTTAAAAGCTAAAAAAGGATAGCAATAGTAACCTGACATGTAACCCCCAGCATACCGCGGTTACATGTTTGACGTAATCGCAAATAACCGGTCTGAATAAAAAACGCCTGAAAATTGTTAGCGAGAAGCACTACCAACACACTGATAAAAACCGCAAGTCCTAATTTTGATAAGATGTATTTTTATAATCTAATAGAATTCGGTTTTAAGTGAAGAAAAAGTCGTAAATTCTAAACCCACATGCATCAGAAATCAAAAAATTGTATTGTTTCCGAATGATTCAAAACCTATTATAAAGTATAGATGATTGAAGATTAATAATTTATTTATATATGCAAGGTAAAGTCGATCACGAACAGGTGCTACTGAAACCATTTCTTTCTCCAAATACGTTAATAAATATTATAATTTATTGTATTATTTCTGAATTAAGAAAGATTGTTTTCCAATACTTTTTTAAGTGTTTTCGCTCTTTTCTCCCATCTTCATCATTTTCCCATTTATCTTTGAATTTACGTCAACAAAAACGTTTCTAAAAAATTCATTCATAGATTTCTTACCATGAAAAGAAACGTTATCCTTTTATACATTACAGGTTGCGGGAGGTAACCTTCGTAAAATTTGCGATGTGACATTTTGGTGATTAACAAATAAACAATTGAGCAAGTTATAATAACAAAAACTATTACGAACTATAGATCAAATATTAATAAAAAAATTAATTACAAAAGTAGCAGTTACAATATAAGTTGTAAATCAATTGCTACAAAATATAACTCAATGCGAAAGATCTATACAATTATCCAAATAAAACAGATTATAGTTTACCATATACACATAGTAGATAGAGTACAGGACCTGGCTTGCGGCACCCCGGATTTTATTAGTATTAATGAAATTTGTTCACGATTGATATTATAATTCTACACGAAAAAAGTAATTCAATCTTCAGATATACAAAATAATCATTGAACAAAATTACGTACATTTAATTGTTTTCTTTATGACTTCTTTGCAAAAAATAGATCAAAAGAGTCATAAATTGTCATTAGTGCTTTAGTTCCGTTGTGGACGAAGTTAATTTGACACATGGAATAAACTCTGTCCAGAAACATGCAAAACTCAAATTATTATACTCCGAATTACCTTCGTGATGTAAAAATCTTACATAATTTTCTGCACAGGAAAATATATGGTTCCGCAGACTTC
The DNA here is from genome assembly GCA_963082715.1 of Harpalus rubripes. NCBI lineage: Eukaryota > Metazoa > Arthropoda > Insecta > Coleoptera > Carabidae > Harpalus > Harpalus rubripes. The sequence goes on along the minus strand of OY720453.1, from coordinate 25,888,983 downwards.
CCAAATTGCCTAGAAAAATTATCCTAAAGATAAAAGTAGAATAAATCATCTACAGCGATATTTATGTATATGCCTATCCTATGTCCTACGTATCAACGTATCACATACATACGGACAGAGAAAACACATTCAAAATATAATTAAAAAATGGAGACATTTATTTACAACCATAACTTAGTTACATGAATATTGTAACGTTTTTTTTTATTTGGGTGAAGTGTAAAAATCAAAGAATTATTATTAAATAAAATTAAAGTTTATTACAAGATAAATAAATATTAAAAAGATAATAAATTTAACTAACACTATGATAAACTATTTTAAAGACTAAGAATATTATAAAACACTTAAACACTAAGATTATTTATTTAAACAATATTTATTTTATTTATTTATATAACTATATTTTTTATGTTCACTACTCGTCGACTATTTGTTTAAATCACGAACTTTTCAAATCACGACGCTTGTTTATAACAGACTGTCCACTGCCTTCGCTAACAGGGCTTATATACTCCGGTAGAGTATAGCTAGAACATTATCCTAGATAAAAACATCAAATACAATAGATCACTTCACCCAAGTAATTAAACAAGTCTGAACAGGTCTGTTTACTTCGTCAAGTTGCCCGCAGTGATTGCGTCATCGCTAAAGCTGGATTTATAATGACGCAACGTACGAGGTAACGCGAACGCAGTAGGTAAGGTAAAAAGATGATCATGTGCTACAGCTATGGATGATTTATATTGAAATAAAGTAAGCAGTAACGTAACAGCCGCAACGCAAGACTTGACCAACTTTCATCTTTCTGCGTTACTTTACCTAAACTTCTCTACCGCTGGCCAATCAGAAGACAGAATTTTAAATATTGTGCTGAGATCAATGGCTGAAGGGCGTGATCCATTTTACCGATATTCGATACTAAGGATTTCAAAAATAATAAAAAGACAATACGTGTGGGAAGAAATTGCTAACACTGTAAATACGAGTACAACAGGTAAGTTTTTAAGGTTATTTTATTTAATTAGTAGAAACAATTATTATGAAATAAATATATAATGAAATTAGATTTTACTTGGAATGATATGTATATACTGAAATAACAGTTTCTTGTTTATTTTCTAGCTGAAGTTGTCTAACGCCGTTGGTAAGTACTGAGGGACAGGTTCTTGAACGAGGGGAGAGAAATAATGAATAATCCGTCTGGAGCATCATCAAACGTCATAAAAAATGATTGGGAATATTATAAAGAAATGTCTTTCTTAGAGCTGTACGTTCACAATAGTAGGAAGTAAGTATTACATATTTTTAGCAATGCTCTCTCATTACAAACTGCTAATATCTTTTTTATTATTAAAACATTTAGTAATGCAGACATCGGAGATAAATCCTGTACTTCTATGCCTCCATTAGAAGTACAAGTGGAAATGGAAGAACAGTCGATGTAGTCGAGCAGCGTGTCACCATTTGAGTGCATTGTATTCGTAGAAGAGAATGAAGACCGGCAACTACAACTACTGAAACAACAACATGCACAACTACTGTTAAACCTATATTTACGTAGGGGCTGACCGGGCTAAAACCCAGGGCGGCAGATTTGTAGGGGCAGCAAAATTCAAGCACCCGATTTTGACAAACGCTATTATTATTGACAAACGCTTTCGATGTTAATATTAGTGTGATGAATGTGTACATGCTACTAAAAGTGTAAATAAACGTCATTTCACAAATATTGTGTGTTATTTTCTATATGCTCAACAAAAACCTATAAAAAGCTTATAAGATTGTCAGCTAGTGCCGAAGCTCAGACAAGATATATCGAAGTTGAATGAAAGATGCCGAAATTTTTGTATATTATTCTGATTGGTTAGCAGTAAGACTTTCTACGTTTAATATAAATCAGCTAGTTCGCTAGCGACGAAAAAAAAAATATATTGGGATCTGCAGAGTACAATGTAACACCACCGGAAATTAAGGGAACTAATATTAATGGACACTAGTAGGTATGAGTAATGTATATATAAATAGCGTAAACCATAGTTTCGTTTAACATAAAAAGACATTCTCGTTCTTTAATTTTATAATTTCATTTGAAAATGTTTGAAAAATAAGCGAATTAAAGAAAATAAATTCAATGTATACAAAATAGTATTGTGTTAAAAAGCGTATGAGCACAATGAAAAATTGAGAAATTTCATTCCATAATTGTGACAGGAAAGAAAAAGTTAATCGAATGAATGCAAGGAAAATAAATTTAAATATATCTCAATACACGATAAATAATTTTCTGCTCTTTGCATTTCACAAAGATTGACTATAATTTGCAGATATGTACTTTTAATATAATCATTATTGATAACAAAATATAGAGTTTCATTAATTTTATTATTATTATTCCTTCTAATATTGTGTGGAGTAGATATCTGTGAAAGTTATTAAAACCTTTGAAGATATAATACCATAGGTATTATATATTGAAAGTTAAAACAGACTGCAGTTCTGTCTGAATCGTCGTAGGTCGTGTTACGCTATAAGATATAATTATTTTCTAATTTATGACTTGTTTCTTTTCATCTTTTCAACTATGTTTCTTGATTGAGAGATTAATTGAGTAAGGTAAAAAAATCGCGTTGAGTTTTTTTTAAGTATCAGAATGCACTTTCATTAAAATATAAACAAATCTAAGAGGTTGTAACGGGCCATGACAGGTACATGTGCTTACAACGCTGCTAACGAATTTCTTTTTAGTCTCATACGTGAATATCTGTGCTAATAGTGTCAATTGGCGACTAAAATTAACGTGAATCCCTCAAGCGGACAATATTTGCAACTCTTGAAAATGGTATTCTGTTATTCAACTTTACAGTAAATATATATAGTGCATTGGATTCCTTGCCGGTTTCTTGTTTGTCTTTTTGTTTTAAAGTACATATAAATTACTTTGTAATATGAGCAAAGAACGAAAAAATATTAACAACGTCAATTGCTACGTTTATGGCTGTCATTCTCGAAGTAGTAAGAAATTATCTGTTCCAAAAATTGGTGAGAGGAAGAGTGACATCCAAAATAAATTTGGTAAAATGAAGTCTATCGACAAAAGAGAGGGCTGGATTAGGAAAATACGAACTGGAAAACAAGTGACGAATTATATAACAAAAATGAAAAGTATTGTATTATTTCCTGACCAATTCATGCGTAAAATAATACACTTTTCACTTTGTGTAGCATTCAATATATTTCTTAAACTTGTAATTAAAACAATTTGAAAGATATTTGACATTAGTTCCATTTTAATTTTGTTAACTAAGTAAATACATATTTATTTAACATCCATGAATAATATATGCTACTATTTTGCTATCTTGTACAAAATATTAAGACAGTTGTAATGTGTTTGTACTGGCCACTATGGCCAGCTATACAAGAGCATTTTATAAATAATCAATTGTAAATTTAAAGTTCTTCTAATCTCATGAGTATGTGACGTTAGAACACTTGTTTAAACACAGCCCGATTTTTTTTTTTAGTTTGTAGCACTATGTTCATTAACGCCACATAAAAATAACAACCCACGATTCAACAATTCTCCCCCTTCTATAACACTTCGAGAAGAATTTGTTGCCTCCAAATAAGTAAACATTTCCTTAGAAATAAGTCTAAGATAACTTTCTTCGAATGTCATAATTTAAGTACGTACACAAAATTATTACTAACACTATTTATAAAAAGTTTAATGAATTTGTTAGTATACTTCAAAACGAATGTTGGTTACACAATGTTTCTGTATGCGATCTTATAGTACAATACCATTTTCAGAGCACGTGTATGCTACAACACTAGCGCCGCCATCGGTAGTTTTAGTCGCCAATAAGTACAGAAACTTATTATCCATCAAAATATAAATAAAATACATGATGGGATATTTATATTTAGGGCCGGGTTTACAATCGTCGAGTTATATAATTTACTTCCGTAGTAAATTTCTTGAAATAACCAACTCGAATCAATTTTAGTAATTTTACATGGTTTTATAACTTTTAAACCACAAAAAAACACGTTAAATTTGTTCATTTCATTACATTTATTAAGGAATTAAATTTAAATCAATATTTATAAAACCTATAATCCTATAATTTTGTTTATTATGGCCGTATTGTGGTCAAAACTGTAAATCTAAATCTGTAAAAACAAACTGAGAAGAACGTGTCTGTATGTTGATTAATATAAAATTATGCAAAAGAGTGGCATCTTTCGAACCTAGCGATTTTGTTCAGTTTTTACAGATTTAAAATTTACAGTTTTGACCATAATGCGGCCATTATTCTTATTACCCATTTCTGGGTGCACAAATCTGCTTTTTATCATGGGCCCTCAACGCTATTGTGAAGAAACAAAATCGCTTTTTAAAATTAATCTATATCATCTTTTTAATATAATCTTTTAGAAACAGAATTTCTATGTGCATTATATAAATAGAAACTTAATGATATACTTATAAATTATCTTCTACTCTCTAGTAAGTATATTACAAAGAGTAAAAAATGCAGTCAGTAATGATGTTTTTTTTATTTTCTACTAAATGATATACTTCTCATAATTTTCATAACAATAGACCCCGACATAATGACAAAAGAAAATTATGTAAAAGGTTTTAGTAGTAATATCATATATTAAGTGCATTGAAAATGATCGAAAATTCTGCATGAAAATATGTGTTGCCTAGAAACTAAATGAGTTTGTTTTGATAGTATTGGACCTGTTTAGTGTGACGTCACGAAAGTTTCCAAACAAGAAAATGGCGTCTTCGCTGCTAAGGCGGTTGCTATGCGAAACCAGAATTTGACGTTAAGCGCTCATAACCTATAAGTTTGTTTGGTATTGAAATGGCTCAGAAACACGTTATAAAGTTTTGTTTTGTTGTAAATAAATACTAACCTAACTAAGGTTATCCACGTGTACTTCAAATTTGGGTCTTTTGGAATTTTAAAAAACTTAAAATTTCAACGTTCGCTATAATGATTGAAGTTAGCTGCGAAACAGATCACCACGGTCAAACCAATTTAAAATAAAACCTTAAAATATACACTGTGCAACTTACTTACATTTTTTTGTTTGATGCGCATAAAATTATTATGCAAGCCCACAATTCCGTTAGGTATTTTTCCATCGTTTTCATTCATTTTACTTTAAATAATTTGATGTCTCAAACAAATTTGAAATATATTGTCAATAAAGAAACCATATCATAATCAACTTCAAGTATGAAAATCTACTAGAAGTCAGAGAAAACGGTTGTTCGAAATTGCAGTGTGATAGATCGAGTTGGTCACACAAAATAAGTCCGCGAAAAATAGTCAGAGATATGATTGTAGTCTGATAAGGCCGTTAAAGAGCCTAAAATTTGAAAAAACTGAAATCTCTCACAACTATAGTTTCGCGGTCAATTTTAAATAAATAAGCAACCGTTACCAAGGCGGCAGCTATTTTCTCAATTGGAAACCTGGCCTACGTCATCACTAAACGTATAGCTACCAGATAAATTACAGCCTAACGATCCATATTTTTTCTTGCTTTATTATTTTAAATAAATGTAATATGGCAAATATGGACGACTATGTATTATCTAGTAGCTGTAACTAAACGGGTCCATTTGACAAAAAGTTCCCGAAACGAAGTTTAGAGTACTTTTTCTGTCAAATTACTATCAAAATAAATGAACGCAATTCTTAGAGACAACACATTTTAAATGCTGAATTTTAAAATAATTTTTAATGCACGAAATATATTTGTTAATCTATTTCCAGACCATTAAAATTCAAAAAATCATATTAATTTTGATTATTTAAATAGATACTTATTTACATGTAAAATTTAGCTGTAGTATTTTTTACTTTTATCTCTTAATATTTTTTTTACGCATGTTGTATGCCCAGTCAGTTAGAATTTTGGTCAAAATATTATCTGACATTCTATTATCAAATTGATATCTTCTTTTATCACAAAATATTTTAAACTGCTTCCACACATACGCTTTAGATCTTTTAGTATTTACAGGAATGTTTTTTCATACATAATATCATAAGTGGTAAATTTTTGCCGGAAAAATTTTCAGATTGTTACGAGAGCCGGTTGCCTAGCAATTTATTGAGTGGCATTGACAAAAAAATTACGAGTTGTCAAATGAGTGATTTTTGATCAACGTCACAAGATAAATTGGCAACGGGCTCGAGTAAATCGATCGGAAAATTTTCCCAGGATAAAATTTAAGCACGAATGGTATTCGGATGACTATTTCCAAAATAAAAACCAGGTAATTATTTATATATATTTTTTCTTGACAAAAATCTTGTAATTTTTATTGTGTTTAGAGGTATTATGTTTCAGTTTGCTTTTTCAACGTTTTAAATAGATTCCTGTCCGAATCGACTGCTTTTAATAAAAAATGATAACACTGAAAATATACAGACTTTGAAAGATATGTAAATAATATGTTTCTAAAACATCAAAAAAATTTCGCTTTTCAAAACTCACTTACTTGTAAACGATACGATATCTTATTGGCTTAAAGAATGCGAAAAAAAATTTGTGACGGTGTTTTGTCGAAATGAAACTTGATAACTAGGTAGAATCCTAAATTTAGATTGGTGTATATATTTATGAGTGAAATAATCAATACTATTTTCAATATTTTCATATGAAGACGTTCAAAAACGATTCATTGGGCTATGGTTATAATTATAAATGTCAAACAAACTTTGTTTAAATCTATTTATATATTACCAATCCTTAGCAACATAAGCAAAATAGCAGCCCTACTTTTTAATGCGGATTTACAGTAAATTTCTAAGTGTCACAAGGCTCAAAATTCCATTTTTATACAAAGAAAATGATAATTTTGTTAGAAGATAGCATTACAAAATAATTAATTAGGTTATTTCTATTTGTCATCTGTTTATAATTACAAAAAAACTTAAAATAATGCTTAAATATATTTGCAATTTTAGACTGTTATTTGGGATTTTATATGTCAAATCAGTGCAATATTCGCGGTAAGTTACTGAAAATTTTCACCTAGTATGCAATATTCGCTGTAAGTTTGTTCTGCTTGGTCCGAATATTCAAAATCTTGTTATTTCATTAGGTATTAAATTGTTCTGGTCTATACAAGTTGATGAAATAAAATGACAGCGTACTCAAGATGAATTATTTGTTAATAATGGATATAAATTTACAAAATTCTGTCAAGATTCTGTTATGTAAGCATTATCTTACAAAAATTCTGATAAAAAACTGTTTACACTTCAATAAATAAATTGAAAGAAATTGTAATTAGTTATCCACTGTTGGAACAAATCGAAAGGTGTAATAGATTTTCTAAAAGGTTTTTTTTTTATTTTTATTAATGAATTTCATTCGGTAATTTAATATATACTAGTAATGCAGACAGTTTAATAGTATAAAAGAAGTTTTTGCTAACTTATTTATGGAGCAAATTTAAATAACAACTTTAATTTGATTAGAAAAATAAGACGAATAACTACATTACTTTTAATTTTAAACCTATTTTGACTTATTATACAATGCATTTTTCAATTTAAAGCGAAAAAAAATAGTTTCATTTTTAAATTGTACGTGGATCGTGGATTCATCTTAATATGTACACTTTAAATAAATGGGCTTCAATTCCAATGATCTATAAATTTTACACAATTTACCTATTAGATTTCATACCTTTGTATATTTTAAAACTTATTTTATTTTATATATACTGGGTAGCGCTCGAAATCCGTTACATAGGCATTTAACATGGGAAAACCGTTTTTCCTAACGGTTGCTCCCCAAATTATTATAGAAAAAAAAAATCTTGAAATAAAAGTTGTATATAAAATTCCGCATATAAATCAGTAAACAAAATTCATTTCGTAAGATTAGTAACTCCAGAAATTGAATATGAAAATTTTAAATATTTCAGTGTAATAGTGCTAGCCATGGAATTAAAACAAAAAAGACAAATGTAATGATTTAAATGCCAAATATTGTTATTTTTGACAAAAAATGTATATTTTAACTGTATAGAAGAATTAAATTATTATTCTGCTTAAGAATTTTACGTTGTGATAATTTTATTAAATAATAAGTAAATTAAATTTTATGACAGATAAATACATGTTTGTTAAGCTTTTTGTTAATTCCATGGCTATCACTATACTTTTGAGTAGATTTTCGACATTTTCATCCCTAATTTCTGCTGTTATAAAGCAAGCAAAATTAGTTTTACTTATTCATTCAAATGCAAAATTTTATGTTCTACAACTTTTACGTTTTTAAAATGTTAAAATTTTATTTACTGGATTTTCATGATCTGTTGGCATTAATATTATGTACACAATTCAAATTAGTGAAAAAAAGCAATATTCAGTTAAAATTTATTTTGTATGGTTTTAAATTTTTTTTAATCAGTTTAGGTTTACCAACATTGTACTTCGGAAAAATATATACTAATAATAATTGATAAATGCTAATCTTCTTTCTAAATTTACAAGATGTTAAAAAATGGATAAAAAATTTGAGAGTATATACATTTCGATGTGCTAAATCTGTCAAAAATTTTGCCAAAATTCGGAAAATTATTTCTAATTTTTCATTTAATTCTTTTTTACTGCGCCACTGCCAACATGACTTTTTCATTACAAATAATGAATTGAATATGAAATAATTACGAATTGTTATTTCTTATTCAATGTCTGTTACGTGAATAGATAATTCATTATTTTTAATAAAAAACTAAATGAAACTTAAGAAATATTTTCCGAATTTAGAAAAAAATTCTTTTTGATTGAGAGTCCGCACATAGAAATGTATATAATTTTACCCTGTATGTATATCTACTACATTTTTAAATGTCTAATTTTATGACTATTTTACAAAATTCAATAATAATGTTTCAAATGCAAAATGTCTAAAAAATGATGCCCTTGCTTTTATGATTTGATTCAGGGGGCTAAAAAAATCAAAAATTAAGAGTGGAAACCTTTTGAATGTGTTATCAAATTATTGATAAAATACAAATAATAACACATAAACGTTATTAAAAACGAATAATATTAGATAGGTGAAACAAGTGGGAACCTACTTGGACACATTTTGTGACAACATATGTAAAAATTATCTTGTTTTTTTTAAATTATTTGTTTTTAATATTTTAAATATTAATATTTGTTTTTTATCAGTTGATACAAAAGACAATCAGAAAATTTTCCATTTTTAATTTTCTATTTGCTTTAGCTCGAAACCCAAAGGCACTGGCGTCATTTTAGACATGTTCTATATATGTTTAATTTCCATTATACATATTTTACAATACATACATATATCGAATAAATTCTTATGCATAAAATTGTATAATGTAAATTTTGTGACTTACCATGTTACAAGACGACAATCTTTCCAGTGTATTAAGTATTATACAAGGCATAACTGATTTACATTATATATGTTACGCATTGCGTAGCCGCTGTTTTTTTCGCACGAATGTTTGCGTTTGCATGATTCCAGCAACTGTTGCGTGAAATCTATCGCTTGTTTTGACGGAATAAAATCCTGAAAAATTCCTCTTATTTTCCATAAATTGCCGCCTATTTCACTGGCAAATTGCCATGAAACATTCGATACTCAAAAATTATACAAAACGGAAATTTAATTTCAGGGAACAGAATAATAAAGATGGCAATTTTTTCGACGTATTATATTTCCTTTGTTTTCATTCATAATTTAATATTAGGAGGATGTTATAATAAAATTTTGAAATGGTTTCTGCAGGAAGTGCACTTTGCACACAAAATTTAATTTTGAAAGTTTTATATGTACTTATAGGAAAATATAACCAAAATAACATCTCCATTTAAGATTTATGTATCAAGCTACTGAAGTTCTACTTTTTATCACTAATGTGGAATTTAGTTGTCGAACCCGTAGGGCTGGGCTGAGGTACATATTAAATATTATTTAAAATCGAAATTTTATGAAAATGAAAGGAATATTTATTTTTATAGGTTATGTTGACAAATCTGCCAGTTGCTGTCAGTTAAACAAACGAACTTATGGTATTGTTGGGAACTCCAAACGTTGAAGTTATTGTTATGAAGTAATGAATACTCATAATATGAAATTCCACCATTTTTTTTTTATAATTTCATCAGACAGTATAAGTAAAACTAAGACTATTTGGTGAAAATCCGGTGAAAAATTCCTATTAATAAGCGAGTTATCGTCCCCCGAAGTTTGAAAATATAGATGTGACGTCACGAATATAAGTTTTTATATAAAACTGTTTTCTTCGTGGATCTAAAATGTTCTTGAAATGCTATTTTTAAATTATATTTATAAAAAAAACAAATTAATATTGTAACACTGTACAAGTCTACATGCTTTATCATTGCAAGTCAAAATTATTAAGTTTAATGCAAGAAATTTATATTCAAATAAAAACTGTTTGAGAAGTACTGGACTGGTAGCCACGTGTCCTTTATTTGAATTTGTCTGCTTCCATTGGTAGTAGTCTCCACCAATCAAAATAATATATATATATATATATATATATATATATATATATATATATATATATATATATATATATATATATATATATATATATATATATAAACTCCCTTATTTCCGAAGTATTTCAATTATATCATTTTATTTCTTTATTAATATTCATTATCAAGCATCTACTTTCCCTATTTTTTACTAATTTCTCTTAATTCGATTGAGCTGTAATCCCCTATTATGTGTGTTTATCTTAAACATTTCATCAGAATTGTTTAACTCTTCTTTCTTGCACATATTTATTTATCATTTTATGTACAGTGTGTAAATCGGAAAGTGGATTATAGGCGTTTAACATGGGAAATTAGTTTTTCTTTGCGCAAACGTTACCTAATTATTTTCTACAAAAATACTTCAAATAAAAGTTATAGAGATTTAAATTCTGCATCTAAATCACCTGAAACGATTATTTTAGCTCTTTATATAAACGTAAAAATTTATTATAAAATTAGAGTTTTTATGAAAGATTTATGAAAAAAACTAAACAAATGCGTTGTTTTTAAGTGTCAGATTTAAAATAATTTACTTTTTTGTGTTTTGTATTAATTTACTACTGTAACCTAAATTTTGTTCTAATTGACAGTTAAAAATAACGCATTTACTTATGTTTTGTCATAAATCCATTGCTCGTCTAGACAAAAAGCTCATAAAAACTTATAACTTTATAATTAATTTTTACGTTTATATGATGAGTTAAAATAATCGCTTCGCAGAATTTAAAGCTCTGTAACTTTCATTTGAAGTATTTTTGCAGAAAATAATTAGTTAACGTTTGCGCAAAGATTGATTTCTCAGGTTAAACGCATATGTTCCACTTTAGATTTAAACCGTGTACAAATTTACTGTACATAATTGAAATGGAATATAATATAGATTTGGTTCCAAAAACTATCGTGAAAACCGAAAAATGTAAACTTTTGTTAATATATCTATGCGAGTATCTATGTATATATAAATAAATTGTTTATATACAAAAAAACACAGTATTAATCATAATTTAGGTAAACGTACCGACAATTAAATCACCACAATATAAATAAAAATATGTACAACGCCGAAACCAATAAAATTTACAAATTTTGGAGAATAATTAGTTTAATTCAATATAGGTAGGTATGTTTCTTTTACAGGATTTTGAAATATTAATGTAGAACACATACGACACCTCTATGACCTCTGTCGGACAAAATATGAAGAATTATAATATTTTAGATCTTATACGAGCTCGAACCGTTAAATTTATTTTTACTAAAGGAAAGAACAATAAATACATCCGTATCACGTAAATTACAATTATAAATATTGGCAAAACATGAAGTTAGTTTGTTGATATCGGCATGTGTGCATCTAATTTTCTGCTATGTGTATATTTAGCCGAATGTTTGTTCTCAACACCTCTCATTAATTAGCAGCCAGAGCAGAGTGCCTGGATCTTGGCTGCGTTGCTTTGCATTAATCCCACAGATTGCAGCTTACGGACAGTCTATCCGATCCGCTATTTGTTTCCAACACAAATCACAGGAATTTATATACGTAATATGAGATAACTTTGGGTATACGTCAACTAAACCACATAAATAGGGTACTATACTATAGTCAAATTTTAACTATCTTAAATAAGAAGACGAAAATATACATAAATTAATGAGTATTAGTGAAAAAAATTTGTTTCAATATTCATTAGGTCGCAAACTACAAGCGATTAAAGTTGATTACTAATTAAGTATGACAAGTTAGGTCCTAAGAATTTGATTGGTCGCCTGATTTTAAAAACGAGATTCGCGCGTCTGCTGTGGTCACCTTGGGAAGATTATGAACTGTCACGTTGTATAACCTAACAAAAAAAAAAATACAATTTTATGTTTCATGAATTTGTTTAATTATAATATCTCGTAATATTAACAATAATAATGTAATTATAATTAAATCAATTTGTAATATGTATTAATTAAATTAATAATAATATTAACTAATCAAAACATGCAAACACTAGCGCCATCCGCCGTCATACTTTGTGTCACAATATAGTCCAACTGTTTGAATGTTCGATAATTTATTAAGAAAAAAATGCTTATTATTTATGTTATTTATGCTTAATAATAATTTCTTCGTGAATATAACGTATAAGTTTTTATATAAAAATATTTCAGCTATGCAAACATGAAAAAATCCGCCGTCATACTTTGTGTCATAATATAGTCAAACTGTTTGAATGTTCGATAATTTATTAAGAAAAAAATGCATATTATTTATGTTATTTATGCTTAATAATAATTTCTTCGTGAATACAACGTATAAGTTTTTATATAAAAATATTTCAGCTATGCAAACATGAAAAAATCTGTTCTCTTTAGAACTAATAGTATATTCCGAAATTAAACCACGGTAACCACTGTAAATGGTTACGGTTTAACCGCGGTTACAATGTTACCTACATCGGACTGGAAAAACGGACCAGCTAACAGCTAATCTCAACTTGACAAATTTAAAATAGTTAAAAGTTTATTTGTCATGCACCAAAATGTAACCGCACCACAACCGCCGATCTAGCGCGGTTAACGTAGTTACAGAAAAGTTACCAGATTTCAGTAACCGTGTTCAGAAAACACAACCTGAAAAAGTAACCGCGGTTAGTTTGGTTCAATTTCGGAATACACTATAAGGCCGGCGCCACACTTGCGGCAGAACCGCGCGGCGCTGCCGCTGCGGCGTGGCCGCTCTACGTGCAATCAATGTATTCTTATGAGAGATGACACACCTGCGGTTACGCCGCGACGCGCCGCTCTTTGACCGCAACATGTAGCGGTCGCGCCGCGTACAGCGGTTCCACCGCAAAGAGTGTGTTGCATTGTTTCTTATGAACCTGTTCACACTTGCGGCGCGGCCGCTACTCGCTGGATTCACGAAATCTGGAGTTTTCTTTTTGTAGCTTGTTCCTCATAAGGAAAAGTAACTCATCAAACGAATTAATTGACATTCGGAAGTAATTGAAAAAATTTTCTGGGTATTTTCGTAACTCTCCGTACAATAAACTAAATTGCCCAAAACTAATTCGTCTCATATTTAAGGGATGACCCAGTATCGTCTTTTACGTTTAGTTTTACGCATACAAGCTCCTTCGTACTCATCAACATTTTGTTATCTGAAATTTTTGTCAGAAAATCACATCAGTTTGCGGTTATGCCGCCAAGTGTGAACGAGCAAATTTTTTGACGCGGTCACGACACAGCAGCCGCGCCGCGCGGCGGTGCCGCAAGTATGGCGCCAGCCTACAGTTTGTCGACAACTACGTCACGCAAGAAATTCTTAAATTTAAAAAATCATATCTCGCTTCTTACGTAAAATTTTTAAGTCGCGTTTGCACTAAAATTCCTATTTCACCCTGTTCTTACAGAATTTTTTTTTTTTAAAAAACATGGTATAGGACCCTACTGCAAGTCAAAATTGGCTATCATTTTAAACAGTTATTTATATGTACGTCATTTGAAAGTAGTGGCTCTATTCTGAACAAATCTGTAAATAATGTACAAAATTCGAAAGGAAAGCTGCCACTTTTATGTTTAGTTTTAAATGAATCAACAAAAATAGATGCTTTTTTTTCAGGTTTACTGATCTGTAATTCTGTAAGACTTACAGATTTGTTCAGAATTGGTCTATAAGTTGTGAAAGTCCCTGAATGAATATATGGAATGAACCAGGGAGAAGTTTCTTCAGTTTTTGGAAAAAAAGTATTAGAACACACGGCATCTTAACTTGACATTGCAATCTGCAACATTTAACTATTTTTTGGACTTAAAAACAAATTAACGGGATAGAAGGTTTTCGTCTGAAGAAGAGAATGCTGTAATTCATAATTACTTTTAATGGGCATGTATTCAATTGATCAGTATTTTTACTAAATGACCAGTATTGAATGATGAGTATCTTATAATAAAAATGAAATTTAACGTATCTAACCTAATCTAAAAAAATTTCAAGGTAATTACGAAATACAACATGTGTGCTTTAGACTCGTATTATTTTCAGCTTTGGGATATAACGAACGAGTAATATCTTTGCTAATTTTTTAGATCATTATGCGCACTAAGGGTTTAAGATGAATAAATAGAAAATATCAAATAATAATAAAAATAATAATAACATGGTAGCGGGACACTACTCTGAATATACAGAGTGATCAAAAATGGCTGAAGGTCACGTGGCAACTTTTGTCCTCAAATAATGTCAAAATTATATTTCATTTTCCATAAATTATCAAAACTTTTTTCCACATATAACAGATGATGACAGGCATATGACAGGAGCATGCCATTTGATTAATATCATTGCCGTACGTTGATTCATTTGATATTTGTTTCGCATCCCTTCGTGAAAAATCTTAAAATAATTTCTTTTCTTATGGCTTTTAATGAAGAACGTGACAAACTTCTTCTAGAAGCACATTTTCGTTCGGGTAAACATAAAGAAGACATTTCATATGATTATTCCTATGACAGCTAACAAAATTTAAAGGTACGCCCATGGAAATAGTAATTCTGTCATACTAAGTCAGCGGCAAATGTGTAAATCGTATGGAGTGGCACACTTCAACCATTTTTGATCACTCTGTACAAGGAGAAGCTTATTTTCATTATGATACAAGCGGTTGCTTAACAACAGTTGTAATTTAATTATTATAATTGGTTCATGAAATTATGAATTTTTAATAAAATATTAAGCTACATTCACAGCTACTTTTTTAATGCATAATGATAATGCATATAAGTACATAACTTTTGCTAATGCGTAAGGTTAAGAAAAACATAGCGTTTTTTGCAACAAAATTTAATTGATAGTTGACATCTGTATTTATTCAAATTACCTGTCAAAATTGACGTTTATCATGGCAGGAAAGGATTGCTGAAGCGTATTTTCTTGTTTAATTTTATTTGAGCACATGGTATTACAAATGTAGCACTAGATGCAGCTATTTGTTTTCTTCGAAATTGAAGATTTTAAGATTTCTCGCAAATTTATTTTGACAGCTGTCACAAATTTACTTAATGCATAATACGTAATGCATAAAAGTTTGGAGTTTGCAAAAATTTGTTGCTATGCATTGTGTTTATGAATCATGCGTTAATATTAAAACTAGCTGTGAATGTTCCTGTGCGTTATCATATAACAAACTTCGTTACGCATTATCTAGCATTATGTATTAAAGTTATGCATTAAAAAAGTAGCTGGGAATGAAGCTTCACTCCTTTTAAAATTTTGTATATTATAAATTTACTATTTCATAAAAATGTACATAATTCATGGTATCCAAAAGTTTTGAACTCAAATTACTGTCATTAGAAGAAAAAGGAAATTGGGCTTAATTGAACAACGTTTCTGTTATCTGAAAAAAGCTCATTAATATTTTGTAAGTAATTTTATAGAACAACAGTTTTGAAAGATTTTAAGCAAAAAATTGAATAGATAGAACTTTTTTTTAATGGGGTCTCGAGGCCGGTCTGGTGTGTCTGGTCGCTAATCTGGGGAACCGGGTTCGATCCCGACCGACGCCAAATATTTCGAATTTTAAATAGCACAAAATTAACCCCTGTGGTGCACTTTCCACGCCAGCAATAAGGGCCCGTGGGGTGACGCCAGATAAACGTCGCCACGGTACAAATATGTCATCATCATTACCAAAATCTGTGTACAAAGCAGATTGGCACATCCAGCTATGGGTAATATGCCGTGATGATATATTTATTCATTAATTTCTTTTAAAAATAAATTATTCATCTATTGATCTACTAAAGTATAGAACGCATCAATGTGTATGTTTCAACGAAACTGCTAAAATCATGCCGTAAATTCTTATTTGTGGACAAAAGTTCTGCCTTACATAATTTTGTATGGTGTACTAAAGGGTCCTCATTGTTTCATATCGAATTACTCTTGTTTAGTTCTCCTTCATTCGCCATTTTGTAAACAATACAAAGCAACCTTGATCGAATTCCTGTAGGTGTCACTGAGTATCAGATACCCTGTGGTTAGTTGATACCAGATCATACAGTATACATGTTACCCAGCTGCGACTATAAATACCTATTCAAGCCATAGCTTGCTTTGATGATATTTGCTTCCAGAACACACTACACTCGTTGATAATGATACAGAGAATTTATTTTAAAATACAACATATGGTTTATCACTTCCATGGTTACACACTACTGTCAAAAAATTACAGCAATGTAATATTTGTCCATTTTAAAATGCAACATTATGACTAGTATTGCAGCACAGGAGATACCTCCAGGACACATCACAAATGGTGTCAATTCTTTCTACGAGCGACTAGGATATTGCCTCAGTGTGAATGGAGGTATTTTTGAACATTTACTACATTAAAATTTTAATTTTTTTTTTAAGATAAAGTTTGTTAAGATGTGCTACATTAAAATTTTGATTTTTTTTAATAGTATGTAGGCTAATTTATTTGAAATTAGTATTGATAATGCATAACTACAAATTTTTGTATGTTGCATTTTAAAATGGACAAATATTACATTGCTGTCATTTTTTGACAGTAGTGTGTAACCATGGAAGTGGTTGACCATATGTTGCACGTTAAAATAAATTCTCTGTATATTGCTATTAATGGATAGTCATAAATATTGCGATATAAAATATACCGTGTTTTTTCTACTTATTAAACTATCTACTTTCCCCAAATTTTTACGTTTTAAGAATACCACAATTCGATACAAAAAAAAACATCATTATTAAATTAAGACCTCATTCGCAATGAAAAAATAAACTCAATTATGTTGGAAACATAACCAAATTACGTGAAATTAGTAAACCGTTCAAAATGAAAAATTATTGCATTTAATTAGCCACTAGCGACATCTCTGATGACATTATACAAGCCACTAGCGACGTCTCTGATGACATTATACAGAATGTCCCAGGACGAGCTTACGCTATCGTCTTTTTAAAAACTACTCAATATTATTTTACGAAATTAGTTAGGGGTTTTCAGACATGCCCGTTTTAGCAAAAATGTTTTCAAAACAGTAGCACTTCTGGTTTAACCGGAAGTTAACCCTAACTTTCTTATTTTGAATGGAATATGATACCTTAAAAAATGTACCCATGATCAACCACATCCGACGTAATTATACTTTTTTTGATTTTTTTTCACTAATAACGGCTACTTTTTTATCACTATATCTCGCGAATGGAAACGAATTTCTATAATCTGTAAAAACATTTTTATAAAGACAGCTTTTGTTTACAATAATATAATAGGCCACAATTTCTTAAAAAAAAATTATCACTTTATATCTCGAGAATGGAAACGAATTTCTATAATCTGTAAAAATAGTTTTATAAAGAAAGCTTTTGTTTACAATAATACAGTGTGTTCAAAAAAAATCCTAACTCGGAGTAGGCTTTGAACAAAGAAACGTATGTCAATTTAAAAATATTTAATTTAATGTCAATTTGACATGAGATATTGTCAAAAATGTTATCTAAAGGAATCAAAGCTTATCTTCTTAAATCTTATTTTAGAAATGGAAACAAGGCGAATGTCAATATACTGTGTCCTTCTTTATTGTCGTTTCTCCTTAAAATTGCTTTTCAAGATCAATTTTGACAACTTGACTTTTGAATTGAATAGTGATCAGACATACGTTTCACTATTCATAGCCTACTCCGAGTTAGGAATTTTTTTGAACACACTGTATAAATTAATAATCGCCAATTTTTGAAAATTGTAATTTCTACGTGAACGTAAAGTTGAAGTTCACAAAATACAAAAAACTCAATTTTTTAAATGGAACACCCCATTTTTATTATATAAATGAATTCTTCGTTAAAAAATAAGGATAGTTTTTAGTAAAATGAAAAATATTTAAATTGCATTTATTTATTTTAGTCATTAAATTTAATTGAAGTGGGCCATGGTGAAAAAAGAAGAAAATTATGTTTAGTACCTATTTATTATTTTTTATTTTTATGAATTACTATCATATACGAAGTAAACAGAAAGAGAAAGTATAACATAAAGCTAAAACAAAATGTTCATGGCCAACTAAACTATAAACTTATAAACAAATACTAACGTATGCAATTTAAATATTTTCCATTTTACTAAAAATTTATCAACTTTCAACATAGGACATGCTACACTAACTACCTTTATTTTTTAATGAATTCATTTACATAATAAAAAATGGGGTGTTTCACTTTAAAAAAAATATTTTTTTAATTTTGTGAACTTCAACATTACGTCCACGTAAAAATTACAATTTTCAAAAATTGGCGATTATTAATTAATATTATTGTAAACAAAAGCTTTGTTTATAAAACTATTTTTACAGATTATAGAAATTTGTTTCCATTCTCGAGATATAGAGTGATAAAAAAGTGGCCGTTATTAGCGAAAAAATAAAAATAATAATTACGCCCGAAATGGTTGATCACAAATACATTTTAAGCTCATCCTGGGACCAACCACCTTTCACTAATTTTTATTCCTTTTCCAGAGATATGTGTTAATATTGTAGTTATGATTAAAAATTTCCATTCTGTTCTCCTGTTCATTTTCTGTCAAATAGTAGTAGACATGCAGACTAGGTTCACTTTACGTTAATTTGTGCTCTGTGGTTAAACGTAAACCTTTACGTGAAAAGTTTGGAGTTTGCAAACAATTGGCTACGTATAACGGTAATTAGATTGTTGTGAACGCTATTTGCCTTTATCAAATATGAACGGTTACGCTTAAGTAGAAGTGAATCTGCTAATTTTTTCATTTTGAATGAGGCGTAAGTCCTTAAACGAAAAGTGTGAAGTATTGATGAAAATGATTATTTTATTAATAAACAAATATAACATTATGGTTTATTATCCATTATTTCAAACTCGGTCAAATTTTGTCGTAAATTAATTAACAATTTCAAACATAACATTAATGTACAGTTGTTTGCAACGTGACTAATATTAACAAATACATGTTTTTGTTTCCCTATATGTGTAGTTTCTGAAATGAGTAACTATAAATAAATTGTTATTAATTACTTTTCAGAAGTCAGAATAAATAAATGCTTTCCAATCGATTTGAAAGTGTATTATATTTAAATTATTGATCAATTACATACAATTATGTGAACTGACGCATGATTCATTAGATTAATTTACTTCTATTATTTATTCAAATGTACAGGTGAAGGAAATAATACATTAATTTAGAGATTAAATGTTACGTAAGGCATGAACTACTTAATTTTTATAATAGATGTATTTATGTATATTACTATATTAGTCAGATGATGGTTTAATGGTTAATGCACACGTTCAATAAACAAAAGATGGTGAATTTAAATCCCACATCGTACTATTAATCAAAAATATTGCTATATACAGGTTGGTCCACAAAGGATTGATAACTACATTTTTCATCAGACCATTTTGAGCATAAAATAAACCAATACTAAATGTTCTAATAATACGAGTATATTCATTCTAATATACACCTGTCTGCTAATGAAATGTCAACCTTTTCAAGAAACTCCAAAAAGTTTCTAATTTGCACTCAAGTTTATAAAAGGTATGATTTCAATCAGGGTAAGAAACCGAAAAGAACAACGGTTATTGGTTAACCGAAATCGAGAATGTAATTTTTAAACGGTTTTTGTTCAAAAACCAGTTTACGTTTTATTTAACAAAATCAAAATCATTCAGATAAATAACACTCTTATTATTCTTTCTACACTCCTTAAAGAAATGCTTTTTCCATTTATGTTATTGTAAAAAGTACTTTTACCTTTTTTCGTGAGAATTTTAAAAAAAAACCGGTTTGAATTAATTTGGTTAATAGTTACCGGTTTAGTTTTAAATAAAAATATAGGTTTCGGTTTTGGTTGATAATCACCTTTTTGGAGTTAAAATACCAGTTAACCGGTTTTATAAGTCGGTTTCTTGCCCTGATTAAAATCAAGTTATGTTCAAGAAAAATCATTAATTTAAA
The DNA here is from genome assembly GCA_963082715.1 of Harpalus rubripes. Classification (NCBI taxonomy): domain Eukaryota; kingdom Metazoa; phylum Arthropoda; class Insecta; order Coleoptera; family Carabidae; genus Harpalus; species Harpalus rubripes. Next base: position 25,868,369 of record OY720453.1, on the reverse strand, counting down.
TAAAATTTTAATTATAAAAATCTAAATTTTTATTTGAATTATTCAGTAGGTATAACAAAGTAATTGATTTTGATTGTTGAAAGGCCAAAAGTACAAAACCCAATAGTTTATTTCCGGATTTTCAGGATCGTTTTTCGAAGCACATTTCAATATTTGAATTCTTTTAAAACGAACTAAAATATTGTAATTAGAAAAGCATAATTTATTTAAATAAATCAATATTTTTTTATTAAAAAAATCATGATGTTACTAATCTTTAAACATGGTAGTAATAAGTTCTGAAGAATGACCAAGATTGAAAATGTTTTTTTCTGGGAGATATCTTTTACTTAAATTTAAATGTCTTACCAGTTTTAAAGAAGAAGTAAGGTGGGTACGAGTAGGTACAGTATACAGAATATTCGGATTTCTGAAAAGAAAAAAAATGGATTAAACAAATTTGCCACTTATTTTTCACCTCCCGCTATCCTTGGTAAGGGAGCTTTAGGGATCGTGCTAAAAATCGTATATCGAGATTTTGGTAAATGACTACATTTCAAGGCCCTTAGAATCCAATTTTAATATTTTCAAGATGATGACAGTATGTATGTGTGTATGTATCCTCCACTCTAACTCAAATACCATTATTAGATTTTGGTGTAAATCAGATAACCAAAAAAAGCACTTTACTTGAAGCTCTAAATAGTTTTTCTCTATATATTTTATGGATAAATTTATAAAATAATATATAATTTAAATCTCGGAGCCTACGCTTCAAACAAAACTCCTTGGTTATCAAGTTCAGCAGATCTCAAAGGTATATAACTGTCAGATAACTGTCACTGTCAAAATGCTAATCATTTTAAATTAATAGTGGCAACGTTTAAGAAAGAAAATAGTAAATTGAACAATAGTTATATGGAAAATAACTAAATATAGTTTCCACCATGAGTAAATATGTACGTACCTATGTATTTAAATTAATAAAAATTAAATGGCGGGAGATATTTTGTTGGCCACATCAGATTTTTTACTAGGCTATCCTATTTTGACTTAGGTATAACAAAACTTATTAAATAAAATAAACTAAATTTAAATAGAACAAACAAATTACAGAAATGTAATTTATTTAGTAAATCTTAGTTACCCTTTTAACTAACTCACGGATTTTATATTTGATTAAACAACGTATTCATGTTTCATTTGTTCATCAAATAAAGTCACAAACGTTTTGTGTTGAAAATTTGAATCATTATCAAACAATGTTTATATAAATAAATAAAATAAATATATCATCACGGCATATTACCCACTGCTGGGTGTACCAGTCAGCTTTGTACAGAGATTTCGGTAATGATGATGACATATTTGTACCGTGCGGGCGTTTACCAAGCTTTACCTCACGGGCACTGTTTGCTGGCGTGAACAGTGAACCACAGGGGTCAATTTTGTGCCATATAAAATATACAGAATTCAATAAAATGTATCATATTACAAAATTTACATAAATTTTGTACAGAATACAATCAAATTGCATTTCTTAATCGTTTAGCAATATTATGAAAGTACAAGGTTATATTTTAGCGAAATTAGTTTCAAATTTAGTCAAGGTAGTTAAACCTTGTCCAATTATTATTAAATTTGTAAACAAGATTACTGTATCATAAATTATAGTGTATTAAATTTATATAATTGTCAATAGTATTGCTAAATATCTAAAGATAGGTTTACATACTTAAAATTCGGAATTCCAGCTCTAATATAGGTAGACTGTTATTTAGTTTTTAGTATTTAATATTTTATATAATAGAAAAAATGGTTCTCAATATTTTCTATAAAATAGATTCTTAGTTTATACTCCATTTACAATGTAAATATTGGATTTTTTTCAAAATATCTTTCCACCTTTTATCTCAATATACCCTTATCAAAATCTCTAAATTTGAACACAAAAGAAATTGCTCTTGTTTAAATATCCGCTCTGGAGTGTCGCCTGTAGCTATAAAAAAGATATTTCATCAAAATCTAGATTGCTATGAATAATTGCAGTGTTTTGTTTGCATCTTTATTTATGAACATCGATTTATGAATTCAAATGGATTGATGAAGTGCATACAGCCGTGACTGCTTAGCCGTGAAGCGGGCTGCAGTATAATTATGGAAATTAGAGTATTTTTAATTTTTGTAGCCATACACGAGATATCCAGCACGATATATCGAATATTTCGAGTATAAAATGATATTCCGTGAAATAATTTGCAAATTAGATTTTCATGAATAATACTGAGAATGAGTATGACATGAAAATAGTATGTTAAAATTTTTCGTATGGATTATCATTATCAACCATTACTGTCAAATGTTTATCAACAAAGCATAATGGTATTTTCAACAGATACATGAAAATTTACCGTTTAGCTTTAGGGCGTAGCGTGACGATAATAATTTGACATTTATTACATTTACATTTTTTACAACTACATACACCTACACCTGTGTTTGTGCCCAATTTTTCAGTAGGTAGTACTAGAAAATTAATCATCAACCTTTTACATATACCTTTTCAAATGAATTTCAGAAAAAAAAGTTATTTCAGTTTGAGAAAATTTCTTAAGGAATGTTAAATTTTCGAAAAAAAGTAATATATATATATATATATATATATATATATATATATATATATATATATATATATATATATATATATATATATATATATATATATATATATTTATATTCCAGTAGAAGATAAGACAACTTCATTAATTAAATAATTAATCTGAGCAGAGTTAATATCAAAAATATTCGTATTTAAGACATAATATCACATTCACTTTTATGTGCAGGACCCTGCAAATACCTATATAAATAGATTCTAAAATTGAATTTACTTTTTATAAAATTAAATTTACTTTTTACCTCCCGTCAGGCCGTAGTAAGGGAGATAATGCTATATGTCAAAAAATTCGTTAGTGAGTTTTCAGTGAATAAGCACGAATTAGGGTCCCCACAACACGTTTTTACTATTTTTACGATTTCAATTTTAGTATTTACGACTTTTATATCAAGAGGAACACCATATTAGATATTGGCTAAAATTGATGAACCGGAAGTGATAATTTACTTGAAGCTATTAACTGATTTCGTGAAAAATATATTATGTTATGATCCAAAACTTTTCAAATTTGATACTTAAGACTTTTATATTAAGGGGAACAACATATTAGATTTTGGCTAACATTGATAAACCGGAAGTGATACTTTACT
>OY720453.1:25850123-25860123 GCA_963082715.1 Harpalus rubripes | reverse complement strand
TTATTGAATATGTTGAACAAGTTAGTGAATTAGAACAAATGTTGATCTACGGATCGGCTTAATTCTTTAATCAATAATCAACAGACTAAAGGTGAATTCGGTTCAAACAGTTTTAATTCGTATTAAATTTTAATCCTTATTCTTTATGGGTATGTAACTATTCCTTATAACTTTACAATGTCTAAATGCACATAGCGTCCTTTTCCACATAACAAATCGTGGGCGTAAAGCGACACATATTTGTTTTTATCACAAAGGGATTTTATCAAATCTCTGTTCAAACGCATAATCAAAACTATTGTGGTAAAAAGAGAATCAATTTAAAACAATAAAATCATTGAAATGTTTTCCCAAAGACTGGAATTTTATTCTCTCTGAAATGATTTGTAGCATGTTTTCCTCTAACATTTAATTGTGAGCCAGAGGGCAGGATTGCTAATCAACCCACGCAGCAGGATTCGGTAGCTAGCAGGAGTTTCTAGCGCAGCAGGAAATTTAATGGCTCGTCACACAGAACACTGCATTGTACTGCTTCATGAAATTCTTTCATTTATCACTTCCTTCCTAACGCAGTTCAAAGAATTGACTGTTTTCTTCCGAGCTTTAGTAGTTGGAAAAAATGTTGAGAATAAACACGAACAGAACATTAAAATTATTATTTTATATTAATTTTTAATTGTTGCAGCAACAAAAAAAGTATATTGTAACAGCTAAGGCAGGATTTGACACGAATTATTATTTGTACACATGAAAATATACTTGACCCGAAAGTAAAACGTTTTTAATAAATTATAAGTAATAACTGTCACATAATATTGTACTTTTGTAAATATTTCAATAATAAACCGTTAAATTAGGATTATTTGGAAATTCTTCGATGCAAATTAAATAATGTGTTTAACCATATCAAAAACTCGCACTATAGTCTTACGGGAGACAGATGATTTTTGAAAAAAACTGTTTTCCCAGGTTAAACGCCTATGTTCACCTGTATACACTTTTAGGGAAGAGACCATTGAAACTCAAAACTCTTAAAGTGGGTTTATGCTCAAAAATTTAAGAATTGGAACAAGAATAAGAATAGAGATAGGAATAATTTTAAACATACCGATAAGTGTTGTTTATGCTGCCAATTTTTCGAAAATAAGCCTAAGAATAAAAGTAGTGATAGTGAAAAGTAGTTACATTTATTATTCTGATATTGGTAGCAGTGTTGATTTGACGTTTGTAATTTTTATATTGTTATTTTCTAATTTGTTAGTATGGAGTACAATCAAATTATTATCCATAACAGGTACAGCCGACCTTTATGTCTCGTCAACACCGATATACGAGTATTATGCCCAAATGTTTTATTTGATTGTTTGGAATATTTGACAGTTAACACGCACTTGGCTGACAGGAATAGGAATAAGGCATAAAGTTAAAAGTTAACGCACTTTGGCTTATTCCTTATCCTTATTTCTGCAACACAAACCGACTCGTATGTTATAACTGTTTTAACTTTATCACTATTCTTATTCTTATTTCCTATTCTTAAATTTTTGAATAAACCCATCTTAGTTAATGGTTCCTCTCATCCACCAAACTCGAGACAACAACTGGTTTTTTTAAAAGAACTATTGGTGTTCGCTAACACATTTTCTAACGGACAAATCCTTCTAAGAAAGACACTGTTTCTGTACAAAAGCCCTAATTTTGACTATTTTGTAATATTTAAACGTGTACCTAACTTTAGCCGCCGCCTCGTAAATAATTCAACTGCAATAACAGTAACTTTTAAAAATACTTGTAGCAATACTAAATAGTCGCCAAAACAGACTTTTACGACATTAATAATTAATTTCAGAAGTTGTCATTTTTCTAGATGAAGTAAGCAGTATTTAGGGCGAGCCGCGGGCTAGTCCTAAAAGCCTTTGAATCCACCAAAATAACTTTCTGGGCGTGGTGCGATCAGTATTTAAACAACACTGACACTGACAATATATTAAAAAATAGAATAGTTACCGAAATGAGAATGATATGTAAGATTACTGCACGTGACAAAAAAAAATGTAAATAAATTTTATTAACTTTTTACCTCCCGCTTCCCCTTGGTAAGGGAGGTATAGGGATCGTGCTAAAAATCGCATATCGAGATTTTGGTAAATGACCACGTTTTAAGGTCCCTAGAATCCAATTTTAACATTTTCACGATGATGTCTGTGTGTATGTGTGTGTGGATCCTCCACTCTAACTCAAATACTATCATTCAGAAATTTTGAAACCGTGTATTCCGAACTTTTTCTGTAATGGAAAGAACCCATTAGATTTTGGTGAAAATCGGATTACCGGAAATGGCACTCTACTAGAAGCTCTTCGAAAAGTACCTTTAAATATTATTTTTTCGAGATTAATGTTATTATAAAAATTAAGATTATTAATTTTTTTATAGATTTGTATTTACTTTTTCTATATATTTTATGGATATATTTATAAAATTACCTATAATTTAAATCGCAGAGTCTACGCTTTAAACAAACAAAACGCATTTATTCAAATGTATGTAACTGACATATAAATGTCACTGTCAAAGAACTAATCATTTCAAAATAATATTAGTAACGGAGTATTGGGAAATAATCGGACACGCAGTCTAATGTAAATAATTTATTTCCTGGCCTACGTTTCGACAGTTACTACAGTCTTCCTCAGGGCTAGTAGTAACAGTCGAAACGTAGGCCAGGAAATAAATTATTTACATTAGACTGCGTGTCCGATTATTTCCCAATTCTCTATTCTGCTACCAGTCGATCATCGTACTCCACAATATTAGTAACGTTTTAAAAAGAAAAAAAGTAAATAGAACAATAGAAAAGGAATTCAATACAGTTTCCAGCATAAGTATGTATGTATTTAGATTAATAAAAATTAACGATTCACAAAAATGTTTAAGCTAATCCTCATTTTTGAATTAGTGAATTCTATTCTATCCCGGTATTTAAAATTTAATCTTAATTTTATTATATCTCCGGTAGCTCAATGTTTAGAGCAACGCCTCATAAGTCATGAGTGCGCTCGGAGCTCTGGGTTCGAATCCCACTAAGGCATGGATGTGTGTGAATGTGAACCCACTCTGTAATTGGGATGTAATCCTGTTGAGAGGTTTAAAAAAAGGTAGTTACTTGGATTAGATTAGATTATATTTTAAGAAATAAACTGTCAAAATTAGAGTAAAACTCGCTAATCCAAAAATAAGGATTAACTTAGGGCTGTAAATGGCGGGAGGTATTGTGTTGGCCACACCAGATTTTTTATTTTACAGGTTTATACTCATTTGGGATTAAAAGAATTAAATCATAAATTTCCCTAGAATTCTAGGCTTGAAATTTGCAATTTGGTCCACTCTGGCGTTTAGTTTGACAATTTTTTTTAACAAATTATTCACAAGAAAATTTAGCTTAAAGTGACCATCCGTCCAGCATTAGGTTGGACTCTCCAGCATTTGCATGACTTGTCCAGCATTGATAAGAGTGTCTGTTATTTTGTCTGGCATTGATATGTGCTCGTTATTTTGTCCACATTAACTTTTTTTTTGTTTTTTAAGGAACAAAATAATGTTTTAGGAAATTAGTTTGTATAACTGTCTATTTTTATGAGTTTCACTAGTTTCAATTTTCTTCATTGCTAATTTCCTAATTTTGTTTTAAAAATTATTATATAAAGTAGTAGCTAATGGCATATTTAGATGAGTGGACACATAGTTGAAAAGCTAAAAAAAATATTTTCTATGGTTCAATATGGCGTTCATTTAAAAATTTAAACTTACTCAAAATTCAACAGTGATAAAAAAAAAACTTTTGAAAAAATATAAAAAATGCCCTAAAAAGGTACAAACCAGATTGCAGTATTATTTTACATTTCGAAGTTATTCGCAAAAATAAAAAAAGAACTGTAATATTTACATTTGCTTCTATATCTAATGACTTATTAATTTTTTCTGAAATAACGACACACCAATAAAATGGTCTTCTAATAGGGAAACATTGGTCTAATTTATCCCGGTTATTAGTGTTAAGGCTGATTATACAAACATAATTAAGGTACACGGAGTTTTTTTTTTGTCCAATAGAGTGTCCAGCATTGACGTCAAAGAGATCTGGTCACTTTAATTTAGCTGGACGTTTATAAAACCGACCCACATGAAATAAATATATTTTGACAGTTTTTTTCAGTTGCATATATGCCAATATGATTTTAGCAGATATGGGTGATGATAATGACTAATTATGAGAAGATTTAGTTTTGACGTAGAGAACGTTTACGAAACCTCAACTCTTGGCTCATAAAAGTTGTGCAGAATCCAACACTGGCATCAATTTGAACGATAAATAATTCGAAATAATAGACATCGACCGGATTAGAAATAGGGTTGTCGGAACCACTATCTTTCAATTAGTATACTCGCCTACACATTCCATTAAGAATTACTTTGCTTTATAAAATATGTAAATAGACATGTACGAACATTTATAAATAAATAACTGGGTCACCAAAGCTTTTACTCATAGCTGAGTGTGACAATTGCCAATATGTTTTAACATATTTCGATAATGACAAAATTTTGTACAAAACAGGGCATATGTCAGACGTCACTCACAGTAGGTACTCATAGTTTTGTATTATACAACGTACCATGAAATAATGTTTTGTGATAAATAACTTTCTTCAGAGCTTATTTTAATGGGGTTTTTCACTATTTACTTTTTAACGAAATTTCAACTAAATTGAAAGAGATCTGCAATGTAGTTCTAGAACGTCTTTCTTATTTATTTTTCTGTAAGCTGTAATATTTTTTTAACATTCCATGACGTAGGTGCGTACCTACATGTTAAACTCATTAGTTGGTACTAAAAGGCTTGTTTTAAAACGTTTAAAAAATGCCAAATTTTATATTTAAATTCTACCGTCATATTATCTAAAGAATGATTTTTTTCAAAATAATTATTTGAATACAAACTATGTTTTACTAAAAAATAATATTTTTCATAAAATGTGTGTGACATTATGTATTATTAATAATAATAACATTTAACATTTTTTGAAATATCGCTTTAAAACAGGGCTTGTGGTATCAGCCATTTTATTCTGAAAAAGTAATGGAGCTAATAATTAAATTTCCCTAAATTTATTTATTTCAACACAAAAATATATAAATATGTTTTATAAAACTTTCATGGTCAATAATTGGAAATATGGCGTAGTGGTTAATAATTAATTTAATAAAATATATAATATAAACAAAACCTACATATATTAAACCAAATTTTGATGGTATATGGGTAGCCTACATACGAGTATGTATGTCACTTAATTTACTTTATTTATTCAAACAAGATTTATTTGGTTCACTTTTATTGTTTCGTAATTTTATGCATTCATTGACTTAAAAATGGATTCCAGATTTCAAAACGGCGATAGCCGAAGGCTTGGAAATCTGTAGTAGGAATTTAAAATATTGAATAGATGTGTAACGTGGATGATAAAGTTATTAAAAACTCGAACCGTATCATACAGTTTTAAGGTCCTTGTTTTAACATAAATCACCCTTGTTCTAATTTGTGACTATGGTGGAGTCCCTATCTAATTTAAATTTCGATTGCCAAAATCTTAATCAAACTGATGATCAATTACTTTATTTCCCACACCAAGTAAAACTTTCTCATAGATTTTTTTTTCTGTTAATTTAGCAACATTATTTTGTTCCGTCATTACTAAATTACAGTACAAAGGCAGGAAAATAGATCACAGATAACAGGCTCATAATAAAATTATGTTCTCCACTGACATCGTTTTGATATACAGTCCTATTTACAACGAAGTACTCAGAAAAGGCGTGGTGTATGTTCACTGCTTTCATTGTATAATTGGGAAATCGTATTTTTTTTTGTACGAATTTTATGATAAAACAAGAACAATATGAATAAAAAATAAATATACGAGTAACATCCCATTATTTCTTCACACAAATCGTAAAAGGTCACATATATTGTAAATACGAGTAAAAACATTCAATCAAATAATTACAAGCAATAGAAATTCCACGACAAAACCCTTCTATAAATATGATGTGGCGAATGCATTACCTCCCGCCAACATATTAACTCTTGTTCCAATTCCTCTCCAAAATTTTACCATTACCTACAAATTTATTTCATGAAAACGAATCTAGTGTCAGATTTCAAATTCTGTCAGAATTGGGTTTTCCCCACTATACGAATTCTACTGCTCCAGACCAGTATAATTTGAAATCTGACAAAATTGAGATTTCCCCCAATCTTTCTCCGGATAGTTTTCAAATTCTTCTGGTCTGGAGCAGTAGGATTAGTAATCTGATAGAAATTAAAGTTACAAAATTGAGGCCCTGTTTGAAACTCCATAACTCCGAACTTAATTGAAATATCGATTTTAAATTTTTATCCCTTGCAGACAAAGGGTTGAAAAGAATTCTTAACAAATTTCAAACATTTGTATATAAAAACAAGTGAATAGCGATTTTCTAAATTTGTCAATCAAATCTACTATTACACATTGACAGTTATGGGAGCGTTCACGCCAAACTTTTCTAGGTGGCAGCAACAGCGTTTACACATTTTGTAAAAGTTTACAGTGTAAAATATTCCGCATGGTCCATGTACAAAACGAAACCAAAATTTGTTTTGTATTTGACCTGTGTCCTGTATATTTGGCTGTGCTGAATAAAAATTTTGAATGTGGATTACGGGAACTGGGAAATATCATCAAAAAAGCGAAATTAAAAATTCGTGGTGCATCGACAAAGGAAAAAAAGTAAAATGATATATGATTTTGAACAATTATAAATATTTTAAATTAGAAGAGTAAAACCGAGAGCTCTATTTTCAAATGGAAATATTAATGTTTACAAAATGATCGTTCCATCCGAGCAAAACTATAAAGATTAACAAGGCGCTATAATTGTACCAGTTCATATGATTTTAATACATAAAATCAAGACATATTTCTTTTCACCAGAGAATTTCAGGTAAAGCAATTCTATAATAAATACATTGATACATACATATACATATAATTATCATTGAAAATGTTAATATATTTCATTATTTACCGATGAAGTAACTTGAAACGAATTATTTAGAATGAAAATGTTGTGAGAAGAAAATCGTTCTTCCTGTTATTAAATTTGTTTGGCGTATTGCATTCTCATCTCTTTTAGAGAAGCTATCAATTTGTAGTTTAAACATTGGCGCGCGCACAATCATGCGTTAGCAACAAGAAAATTAGGTGGAGGGAGTAAATGTGTAAGGAACAACAGCGCCACACAGCGCCATTAGTCCCTGACTAAACGCTCCCCAAAGACAACTATGTATCTAAAGAGAGATTGGAAACTCAATGCTTTTGTATTGTCATAAAGTTTTCCATCTATCAACATATGCAACTAACTAAACCACGGTAACTAGATCTTTAAAATGTTGACCGTGTGTGTTGTTAAAATAATTTCTTTTTAATATTTAAAAGAAAAACTCATATTGATATATATTATGAATATTTATTTAAAATATATAGTGTACAAATTTTAAATTGCAAAAGAACAATTAGTAGGTATATAAATAATATTAATAAGAGAGTTTTATAGTATTTATCCAGATAACTATTTTGAGGAATAGTGAAAAATATAAATGTATGTGTATATACAAGCTTGTATATTTTTTGCAATTTCCTCACCTCTTCGCGAGATTCAATTTCTAATTTGTGTATTGTAATATATGAGCCTTATTTTTACATCTATGTATGTGATGTAAATTAAAACTTGTAAGCAACACAATCGGATATGTACATCGTTGTGTTAGTATTATTTTTTTGAAAGAATTTTTAAATCTTATTTAAAGATGTGTTGAAAAGAGACGTACGTAGGTGAAAAAAAAAAGAAACGAAAATTGGGAGCTAAGGAATATCAACCTCCAACATCTTCATAGTTCTTCACATAACTCATATAGTCGTAACTTTATGAACGATATTGTCAGCTTTTATACTGTGGATTTTTAGTTCTTTTTTCGTTGGTTCCTTTTTTTTCTCATATAGAATTCTTATGAAGAATTGCAAATGATCAAGTTCATTTGATGAATGTTCAACAGCATATTTATCTTCTAATTTGTAAGTTTCGGGAAGTTCTATATCACCTGAGTTATTGATATTCGATATACAAGCATTAAGAATTCGTTCTCCATGAAATTCTACAGAAACATATATAAGAAAAATTTATAAATATTATTGTATAAAAAGTAATTAATGTTCATAAAATACCTTACACGAGTTCTCTGTATGTTTTAAACATATAAAAATTCAAATAATGTGGGATCAAAAACTATGTATGTCATGTCAGCTTTTAAATTTTTCAGTTTGACGTTTAAATTTTCCATTATTTTTTTTTTTTCATTGCCTTCTGTTAAGTCTTCGTCATTTTTGTGATTTTGCTGCCCTCTGAAGAAATATGCAAGGAACTATTTTCCCCGTGCTCCGTTTACCCCTCAAACTTTGTTACACGGCCACCCATAAGTCTGTCCAATTTCTCTTTAAATAGTTGTCTCTGACGCTCCCATTGTAATTGTCAGTGACATTTCGAGTTCGTTGTAACATAAATTCGCACAAAGTTTTGTCCAATTATCTCGAAATTTCTTCTGATAATGGCACCTCACTTAAGTAAATCTGACTTTCGGCCAGTTTTATAATCTCCAGTCAGAATTTTAACTGTACGTTAAATAAGCAATATTGAATCGGATTATTGACAGCAATGATCAATTTATCATTTGACATTTCAGTTCGTTTCAATTCTGTTTATTTAACTGACAGTAGTGGCAATTAAAATTTTAACCGCGGAGATTGTAAAACTGGTACTTATAAGAGATCTTTGCAACTTACCAAGAAAAAAATTGGCGTATTAAAAAATTGCGGAATAATTTCTAGGGCAGAAATGGTCATTTTCCAACATAAATCGTGAATCGTGCTATTAACCGACTGATAAAAACTGGATCAATTTTCAGAAAACCTGGGAAAAAATTATACGTCCCTGAATTTTCGTCATTTCAAACAGTTATTGACCTTCCATTTCCACATTTTCTGACAAATAATCGAATTTCAGATAGACAACCATCATCGTAAAAATATTGAAATCATGTCTTAAAACGTGATTATGTATTTACTAATAAGATCTCAATAGATATGAAATTTTTATCATGATGCCTATATCTCTTTTATCTTCGGTGGCGACAGGTAAAAATGTACTCATATTCTTTATTTCCCAATAAGATTACAAAGTTTGTAATATCAGGTCCGTCAAAATACACAAAAATATAAAGTTAAATTAACGATTTAAATATTCATTAATAGAATAATAACATTGTTGAATAAGATAGGTCTTCAATTGTTTTTTAAATGAATACAGTGTTTTACAGTTTTTAATTTCTATAGGTAATTTGCTGTATACAATACTGCTTATATCTTATATAATACGGGTAATTTTCAAATAGTTTAGTTCTGTGTTTTATTAGTACAAAATTATTCTTATTTCTAGTTTCATATTCATGTATTTGTTTATGTTGTCTGAAATTGTTATCATTTTTGTTATACATAAATGTAAATACCGCTAATTCATATATGTACTAGGTACAGTTAAGAATTTATTATTTACAAAAAAATGTTTACATGAGGTATTCCATTTTAATTAGAACATATGTATGTTACATATCAATTATAGTACAAAAAAATGGCCAGCACATTAACTTCCGTCAGTTCTTTTTATTTTATACAAATTCCATACAGACAGTTTCTTGCGAAAGATTATATGTTTCCAGTACATTACCGTCTTTCAGTTCTATGTATTTTGTTCAAATTCCATACCGAAAGTTTCGTAGAATTGATTCTATATTTGCAGTAAAATTATAACACAAACTTACTATGCATGTCAATCGAACTTGACACTGAC